>CAJQZJ010032401.1:6832559-6900901 GCA_907164525.1 Lophiomys imhausi
TCCCAAATCAGCAGGAAGTCATTTTAAGAGAACAACGTCCCATCCCCAGAAGGTGGGGAGGGTGTTCTCCCCCTTTGGTTATTTGATAGATAATAGAAAATTTTGTTATTTAGGGGAAAAGACTACAAGCTGTTAAATGGTCTTGTTAAATGGGTTTTGGAGGTTGGACCCAGGGACTTCTCTCTTTTGCTTTTCTGTATCCTCCTTTCTCTCCTATATAGGAGTGAACAGACTTGAGAAAAATGGGACATAGACATAGTATAGGAAAGAACAAGAAAAAAGGACAGATTATTGAATATAGCCTTATACCTTTGTATACTGATACAAAATTAATATTATATTTGGCTAAATTGGTATTGATCATTGTATATTAATGCAAAATTAAGATTGTATAGGGCTATATCGGTATTGATCTTTGTATATTGATACCAAATTAAGATTAAGATTATATTTGGCCACAATGGTATTGACCCTTGTATATTAATGTAAAATTAAGATTGTATTGGGCTACATCGGTATTGATCTTTGTATATTGATACAAAATTAAGATTATATTTGGCCACATTGGTATTGATCTTTGTATATTGATACAAAATTAAGGGTAACGCTTCTTAAAGGTATTGTTCGTAGTAATACTTAAAAAAGAAATGTCAAGTTTTGACCTCTCGCTACCAACCGACATAAACTGTTTAGGATAATTAAGAAACGGAAACTAATAGTCATGAAAACGTGTCATTTTATTAGTTACTATGACAGTCTATCACAGTTATTTTCTAAGCCATTTTGTTCTTTAATCCACTTCAAAAATTTGCAATGATAAGTTAACTGCCATGAAGGTCCTGCCCAAGAATGGTTATGACATCAACTTCACAGTTAATACTCTATGTCATGTGTTTGATATATAGACTCCATCTCTTTTTCTTGGCTTCTACATGGTCTGCTCTTGTTTCATTTTTTGTGTTTTCATATTCTTCTTCACTTATGTCACTTCATCTCTATGAAACACTCAAGTATGAAAGTCTCAAAGAGCTCTAATAGATCAAAGATCAACTGAAACCCAGTCACCTGTCTAGTTCTTCCACTCTGAGGTAGATATGGCCATAAAGATTTATTGAAATGTACTTAATATATGTAAACATACTGACTAGTATATGTTATGGTATGAATTTGCCTCCTAAGATTTATGTGTTGGAAATGTGTTCCTCAAATTCATATGATGATGGTATTTGGAGGTTAGTCCTTGGGAAGATAATTTTTTTTAGGTAAAATGATCTGATGGAATCCCTCACGATGGGCTTATTGACTATGTAGGAAGACAAAGCTTCCCCCACTCCATGTCTCCTGCTCCTTCCTCCTTTGCAGGAAGGCCCTTGCCAGATGCTAGCGCCTCAATCTTGAATTCCCTAATCTCCCAGAACCATGCGAAACAGATTCCGTTCTTTAAAGATCTTGTAGTCTTTTATAAATGGACTATAACATAAAAGGGACTGTAGTAACCCACTTGTAAGTAAATGTATGTGTATATATATATATATATATATATATATATATATATATATATGTATTTGTATATGTAAACATAAATATGGAAAAATCTATACATATGTATTACATACATATTCAAGTACTTATAAACACATTCAGTGGCTATATAAGTCCACCCAAAGCATTTAAAGATTAATATGTTATAATTTACCTCTGGTTCATCAAGAAAGAAAATTTTTATTTTGGTGGAAAGTATAGCACTGAAAATCCAAAACTAACATTTCAGAGGATTTGACCTTTTGCTTCTCAAGTGTCCGTCTAAGAGTGTCCCTCCTAATGCCTTTGTATCTGTTGCCCTCTGAGTGATTGCTGCCAATGAACTCTATCAGGGCTGAAAGGCTTGTCCCAAGCTAGTCCTCCAGAGTGTGCAAGTATCTCACCAGAAGCATTTGTCCAGACAGAGCTACAGCACTAAAAAAGGAAGGGGAAAGGATCAGCCCCCTGAGGCTGACTTCACTTATAATATTTGTATTCTTACTGGGAGTGTTCATTCAGGGCATGGATGTATGCCCTGTATGAATGTTTGCTACCACTGATACCCATTACACACCTGCTGAGTCCTGTGTGCTAAGAACATGTTGGCATTATATAAAGAGATCAAGCAGGAGCAACGATACCGTCTGGTTAGGAAGCAGGTGTGTACAGTCTTGTTGACACTCCGATATATTTGAGTTAAGAAACAACTAGCCTTTCTTATGGGTCAGTGTTGGGCCAGGCTTGAAGCTTCTTTTGGTTGAGTTTAATTCTTCCAGGAACTTCACCAAAGATTCCCAGCCAGATGTGATGCTCACTAGCCCTGAGTGCTCCAGGTGTGGGTTATATGCTTTCATTGTATTTGTTCCCTTAATCCTCTTAGTAAAATTTATGACAGGTTTATTATTGCCGAATTTTGTGCATGATAACATTAAGACACAGAGAGAAGAAGTAACCTGTATTAAGTATTAACTTTCCTCCAAAGTTAAGAGAGAAAGGAAGTGCATCATCATTAGCATGGAATGCAGGCATTCCTGCTGAAGATGCTTCGCTCTTTAGTAGTTCGATGACTGGGAGCACATTCATTGGGGGGCAAATCCAGGAACTTTCCTTATCTCATCATCTCTGCAGATCGTTGAGGAAGTCTAGCCTTCCAAAGTAGTTCTTGGAGGCCCTGGGGAAACCCCAGGGTGGATACTATGGTCAATATACTCAATACAGAAGACTAGCAGCAGGAGAAAATTTGCTCCTAGACTGTTGGGATGAAGTGCCTGACAATGAAAGCACTCAAAGGAAACACACCATTTTAAAGTGCAGAGCCCTTCTGAGCACAGACAACAAGGCACAGTGCATGAGGGAAGGCGAGCAGAGACAAGGCAGAGTGCATGAGGGAAGGTGAGCAGAGACAACAAGGCACAGTGCATGAGGGAAGGTGAGCAGAGACAACAAGGCACAGTGCACGAGGCAAGGCTGGCTACTGTAAAGAATCACTGCTTTATTCTTGTGTCCATTTCACGTGGACACACATGAACCATGATGCTACTGATTTATTTAAAAAGAACGTAAGAAAGAAGAGATCCAATAATGCCTAACATATCTGTCACTATAGTAATTACAACTGAATTTTGTATTATCTCACTAATCTTACTTTACAGACAAGACCTTGTTCAGATTAAGTAACTTTTCCCAAGTCACAAATATAATAAGGGAAGAATAGAATGTGAAGTCAAGTTTGTCTGATAACAAAGTCCTCAATGTATTATAGTACATTGAGTGACAGGAAAGAGAGGGATGTCCTCAATAGAATATAAAACTCGGGTGGTTTGTGCTAAGAGTTTTGGGAGAAAGTGAGCTGTGTCATCTTTCATGTGTGTGCTGAGGGTCTGTTAACAAATGCTACTGGCACTAAAGACAGAGCTGAAAACACATTACAGACAGACTGAGGTGAAGAGGGCAGGTTCCACTCTGCTGTGTGCAGGGTGGTCAGTGGTCAGGCACCTCTGTTTGCGCATCTTTACACACCCATTATTTCCTTTTTTCTCACGCTCACTGTTGTCTTCTTGCTGCCTGCTCATGGTCTTCCAAGCAGGCCATTTTCTTTTCTTTCAATATTAAGTGATAGTGGGTCTGATAGTGTCCTCAACAGGAACTGATTGGTGGAGAAGATGGAGGAAGCATCAAAAGAAGTAGAAAAGCATGCTGCTGGTGATGCAGGGAGGGTAGAGTGGAGAGGCACTTCAAGGGTAAAACGGTTTTCAACAGAGAATGCCCTCTCATTTTCATTCCCATGGTATCTGAGTCTGTTAACATAAAAAAGGATCTCATCTTAAAGAGAATGAGAGATAGTTTATTCTGGAGCCATCATGACTTACCATGGCCGGAAAACATAGATTTCATTTGCTCCGAAATCTGTGTTCCAACATGGAAACAGTTTCAAAAACTTAAAAAAAAAAAAACACTCTTACAGAACTAAGAAAGTCTTAAATCAAGGCAAGTTTAAAATACATTGGTGGGTACACAAGAGAGGTAGACACATCAAGATGGTGGAGGGTTATTTTTTTTAATAGACCCATGATGCTATCTGATGACATTCTTAGCTCTTCTATTGCTAGAAGTTAGGGTTCTCCTAAGTTAATAGCTTCTAAGAGGTTTTTGTTTATCATCACGAGATGGTAATTCAGATACGGAGTAGGGCAAAGAATGGTTGTTCCAGAAGACTAACCCTAGCCAGATAAAGTAATTAGCCTCTGAATCTACAAAATTCCAGTCTCTCCATAGTACTGACATTCTCACTGGTCAGTCCATAGTCTCTGCAGACACTGACTCCTTCCAGGAGTCTTGTTCACAACCAGATACAGCTTCTTCTCAGGAATTTTCATTCACGGGGGTCATTGCAAAGTTAATTCTACTTTAGGAAACACAAAAAGAAGTATTATGTAGTTCACAAGCAGAGGGGATGGGGAATCAAAACTCGTGTTGCTGTTATATGGCCAAATGCTCATTCTCATAGAGGAGGAAGAGATTATCAGTCTCTAGTCGGATCGTTTCTATTAAAATGTTTTCCAGAGAAGAAAGGTCTCATTATACAAAGATGTGGGGGTGAGGAAGATAAAGAGGCTCATTATGGGCAACATGAAGCTGAAACCCAGGATCTCCCCTTACGAGTGTGTCACATCCCCTGGAAGAGTCACCAGTCACATGTTATTGAGTATCTGTGTCATTGCAAAAGCCAGAGTCGTATTTTTCCCACCTCTCACCATGTACAGACCACACCCATATTTAGTTCAAGGGTGCTTACTCAGGAATTAGCTAGATTGGAAGTAATGAGTCATATTATCAATATGACAGGGAAGTGATAAGGACACATGGAATATTCAATACATCTCAATGGCTGGTCAATAAAAAATAGGAGGGGCAGTAAATAAGAATAATATCTACTGGGAAGACATAAGAGAGGGAGGCTGCTATAGAGCTTTACTTCCCTTAGCAACTAGTGTTGCTCTCGCTGGAGCACAGGCCCCTCTTCCATGAGATAAAACAGTACACCAAGCAGATCCTAGCTTTGGAGAATAGATCAGGAGGGATCCCCAGACAGGATTAAAGGTGCCCAGACAGGTTCAGAAGGAGGGTGCCCAGACAGGATCAGGGGGAGATGGAGTGGCTTAGAGGGGAAGAGGAAATTTTGAATAGGCCTCTAGGAAAGCCTTAACGATTTTGGAGGAGACAATATGATGAATGAATGAATGAATGAAGACTGTATGTGGACTCAAGATTAAACATCAAAAGGCTTGAATATTCCTCGAAGAAGCTTGGGTTTCACATCTTATTTCCATTTCATTATTTGTAAAAAGAAAAAGGGAGGGGTAGGGCAGTGCCAGCATTCTTTCTTGTGCTAAAGTCCCTAGAGTCTAGGTTGATGCCATTCTCCAGTCTGCACAGAATTAACAAGTATCCTTGACCTCCCAAAGATCACCTTACTTCCCTCACCTCTTCATTTCTCTGCTCACTCTGTAACCATGTAGCAAGCAGCCTGTGCCTTTTAACATTATCCTTTCTTTCTGGGAATGATCTGTGAGGGTAATTTTTCTTCTTGATAGAATTTCAAAATTATGAAAAAGCTGCATAGGGATATGTGGATTACATAATGAGCTTCAATCATTTTTTCCACATTTACCAATTATTTGCATTTTGCTCTCTTTCCTTAGTCTGTGTGTATATATTTATGTATATATTATATACCTATCTGGATTTATACAGTTAAATAATTTATTTTTTGTGAACAAAAACATTCTTCTATATTATCATAGTCTAGCTATTAACACAAGAATATGCAATTCAATGTTTAATGTACAATCTGCATTCAATTTAAACCAGTGACGCTAATCCTGTCCTTCACAGACATCTTTCCTTATTCATGATCTGCCTCAGAGTCATGGCTTGCATTCAGTTGTCAAATCTCTCAGTTATTTAAATACAGAATGATTTCTGAGTCTTCCTTATCTCTTCTTCATCTTAAAATGTTTGGAGTATATCTCAATTATTTTTTTTAGAATATCCTTTGATTTAACCATTTTTAGGCTCCCCTCTCTCTCTCTCTCTTTCTTCCTTTCTGCTTTTTTGAGACAGGGTGACTCTGTGTGCACCTGCCTCTGTATCCCTAGTCCTAAGATTAAAGGTGTGTGCCACCACCACCCACTTTATCTTTATAACACACAGACTATGCATTTTGGAGGATACTTATATCATTAAAGTTCTGACTATGCACATCAAGGAACACACATGGGTGTATTCCAATATTGGCGATGCCACCTCTGATCACTTGGTTAAGGAGGTATCTCCTGAAGTGATAGTTGATTTGTTTATAACTAAAATTCAGTTGAATCATGTTATAAGCTTCCAATTATACCTACTTTAGACTTTGATGTTGCAATCTTATTTGCACTTTTATTTGAATGGGTTCTATTAATCTATTGTCAAATTTTACTAATGATTTTCACTGATGTTTCCAGTCTCCTTTAAGTTTACTTAATGTCATTTATCTATTTACTTTCTTGTTTATATGTGCATGTGTGTGTGTGCATTCATGTGTGATATGTGTGCATGTAAGTGTGCACATATCACAGTAGGCCTGTGGCAATCAGAGGGCAACTTGTGGGATTTGCCACTTTCCTTCTACTATGAGGGACCTGAACATGGGATTCAGGTTTTCAAGTTTCGTTGCAAACAGCTTTATCCATTGAGTCATCTTGCCAGCCCTCTAGTCTGTTGATAAGATGATTTAATTAATTTTTCTTTTCAGATGTCATGATTTTTATTTTTAGTAATTTTATTTGGCTTTTTAAATTAACATTTTTACAGCAAAATTACCCATCTGGCTATGTGATACATACATTTCTGTCTAGATTCTTCAGTATCTACATCAAATATTTTAAAGTCATTGTCTTATAATTTTCATCTCTGGACTATCTCTGAATCTGTTTTGATCTTCTTTTGAAAATATGTATCTATCAAGTGTTTTGTGATTTTTGATTATATGTAGAATATTTTGTATCCAAAAATGTAGACATTGAAAGAAACACTTTTTCTTTCCTATGAAAAGAAGTATCTTTTTTCCCCTATTAGAAACTTACTTAAACAATTGAGCTGTGTGTAGCTTTTCCTGTTGTTTAATTAGATTCTGTACACCATTAGCTCAATGATTCAAGAGTGAGTCAGTGCCTTACCTTTAGCAAGGCAAGACCTCTCTGAACAAACAACCTTGAGCATCCTGACCAAAGGGGAACACCCATTCTGCTTGGGAAAGGTTTCTAGCTTTTATGCTGCTGAGGGCTTCCTATTCCTCTTCAGTTCTACCTGCCCTTCTCCCTTCTGACTTAAGAGGTTGCCTTCTTCTTTTTTTTTTTCAAATGTTTATTACTTCAAGTTACATCTGCATCACAGTGTCCTCTTTCCACCCCTCCCAGTCCCACCCTCCCATCCTCTCCATCCTCTACCCCCTCTCTCTTCTATCCTACTCCTCCAGAGTGGAGTGTCCCTACATATCAGTCCCCCACCACCCCACTTTAGCAGTCATATGAGAGCTAAGAGCCTCCTCATATACTGGGGACCTACATGGCAGCACCACTATGGCAAAGTGTTTCATTAACAGGTAATAAAGTCTATGTTCCTGTTCCTTTTGGTGCATTGGTTGTAGTATAGTTATCCTGTACTATATGGCTAAAATCCGATTATAAGTGAATAAATGCCATGTGCATCCTTCTGAGTCTGAGTTAGCTCACTCAGGGTGAGCTTCTCTAGTTCCATCCATTTGGTTGCGAATTACATGATTTCATTGTTTCTGAGGGCTGAGTGGTATTCCATTGTGTAGATGTACCACAGTTTTTAAATCCATTCCTCAGTTGAGGGACATCTGGGTTGTTTCCAGTTTCTAGCTATTACAAATAAGGCTGCTATGAACATAGATGAGGAGATGACCTTGTGGTTTGGTGAGGAATCATTTGGATGTACACTCAGGAGTGGTATTGTCTTGAGATAGAGCTATTCCAAGTTTTCTAAAATATCACCAGACTGATTTCTATAGTCGTTGTACAAGTTTGCACTCCCACCAACAATGGAGGAGTGTTCCCCTTCCTCCACAACCTCGTTAGCATGTGCTGTCATTTGAGTTTTTGATCTTAGCCATTCTGACAGGTGTGAGATGGAATCTTAGAGTCATCTTGGGTTGCATTTCTCTGATGATTGAGGATGAACATCTCTTCAAGTGTCTCTCTGCCATTAGGGATTCTTCCTTTGTGAATTCTCTGTTTAGCTCTGTTTCCATTTTTTGATTGGATTATTTGGTTTCTTGACATATAATTTCTTGAGTTCTTTTTAAATTATGGATATTAGCCCTCTGTCAGATGTGAGGCTGGTGAAGATTTTTTTCCCAATCTGTAGGCAGCCGTTTTGTTCGAATGACAGTGTCCTTTGCTGTACAGAACCTTTTCAGTTTCATGAGGTCCCATTTATTGATTGTTGGTAGTAGGTCCTGAGCTGTTGGTGTTCTGTTCAGGAAGTTGTCACCTATGCCGATGAGTTTGAGGGTTTTCCCACTTTCTCATCTAATAGATTTAGTGTGACTGGCCTTATATTAAGGCCTTTGATACACTTGGACTTCAGTTTTGTACAGGGTGATAAGTATGGGTATATTTGCATTCTTTTACATGTCAACATCCAGTTAGACCAGCACCATTTGTTGAAGATGCTGTCCTTTTCCCATTGTGTGGTTTTGGCTTCTTTGTCAAAAATTAAGTGACCATAGGTGTGTGGGGTCATTTCTGGGTCTTCAATTCGATTACATTGATCCACTGGTCTGTTTCTATACCAGTACCATGCTACTTTTATTACTATTGCTCTGAAGTATAGCTTGAAATGTGGGGTGGTGATACCTCCTGATGTTTCTTTATTGTACAAGATAGATTTAGCTATTCTGGGTTTTTGTTATTCCATATGAAGTTGAGAATTGCTTTTTCCAGGTCTATAAATAATTGGTATATTGATTGCAATTGCATTGAATGTCTGTATTGCTTTTGGTAGGTTTGCCATTTTTATTATGTTGATTCTACAGGAGGTTGCCTTCTTGCCAGGTGTTGTATACATGTCATGATATTGCCTCATGTTATAATCTGACAACACAGTATACATCCTAACCATCCCCTATCTGTATCTGTAGTTTTCTTTTATAATGGCGAGAAATTTGAATTTCATTGTTCGTCATATCATTTGCTTACAATTGGAGGACAGAGGAAGTAGATTCAAGTTGCATGATGGTAAAAAATGTGCTTACTGGACTTCGATATTTGTTCTCTGTATGTCTTAGCATTTCTATTACTGCTACAAAACACCATGATTGCAGCAACTCTTATAAAGAAAGCATTTAGTTGGGACTGGCTTATGGTTTCAGAGGTTTAGTCCATTATTGTCATGGAAAGAAGCATGGAGGCATGAAGGCAGACGTGGTGGTAGAGAAGGGGCTGAGAGTTCTACGTCTTGATCCACAGGCAGCAAGAGACTGAGTGCCATACTGGGTATAGCTTGAGCATAGGAGACTTCAAAGCCCGCCCCCACTGTGACACACTTCCTCCAACAAGGTCACACCTACTCCAACAAGGCCATAACTTCTAGAGGCGCCACTCCCTATTGGCCAAGCATTCATGCACATGCACATATGGGGGCCATTCCTATTTTAACCACTGCACTTGATTTATGTTATATCTTACACATAGATAAAAAGGAATATTGGGTCTTCAATTCTTGAGTTTTGGTAAATACACACCCTGTATAACTAATACCTCTTTCAAGATACCATTTCCATTAGTCCAGAAGATTCTCCTTTCCAACCATTTCCTCCCTACCTTTACAGCTGTAATTCTATTTTTTTCTATAGACTCAAATTGTGCATTCTTGAGTTTCATTATGATGGAATAATATGATAGATACTCATATGTGTTAGCTTTTTCCCTCAGCATTCTGTCTGTGAGATTGATTTTTCTCTGTGTGACAGTAGTTCCTATATTCTGAAAAACATCTCATTTTATGTATATATTCTTATATACTCATTTGTTCTTCTGGTGGTGAGTATGTGGAATGTTTCCAAGTTTCACTATGATGAATAAAGTTGGCATGGCCATTCTTGTATATGTCATTATATGATAATGTTCTCATTTCTTTCAAATCATTAAAAATTACATTGCTGTGGTAGATATTTTATAAGATTACAAAATCAACTTTCAAAGTATACATTAAATTTATTTTTTAGTGTACTTCATTTTAACATATTTCTTTTATAACATTCTCTGGCTTTCATAGAAATGACTCTAGCATTTGATAGGTTTGAAGGCACCCAAGGACCTGTAGATTCACTAGCATAGGATACTGAGGTTTCTGTGTAGGTCTGAATGAAGAGTAAACAAGCTTTTTTCATTCTTACTGTCTAATTGAATGATGTTCCCTTAAATTCCTTTTGTACTCTTCAGTCATGTAGACATTTAGATTCTTAACAGAGTCATCAAATTGTTTTGTTTTCATTTCAGGAGGATTTGATGTGTGTGTGTGTGTGTGTGTGTGTGTGTGTGTGTGTGTGTGTGTGTATTACTTCTTTTTCACAGACTTCCTGATATTGGTGATTTGGGAGACCGTTTCTCTGGAGACTGTGAGGCACTGGGCTGCTGAGACATGGATGGGTGAACGGGGCTCCTCTTCTGGCTGCTCTGACCCTTTTGATCTTCCGGTCTTCTCCTAGCAGAGCAGTTGGAGCACCCGTCATGGCTGAATCTGGCCCTTGTCCTTGTGGTGTCTGGATTTCATGAGCTCTGTGTTTAGCTGAGACTTGTCAGAAGAAAGTGACTAAAGTATTTAAAACACTGCAGCCTTCTGAGATCCAGTGAAGAATCTGCGTCCAAAAATAGCTGTTGTACAATGCTGGAGGTAACATGCCCTGTTCTTCCCTCTTGTCTTGGACACGGTTGGAGTTTCTTTCCTCTTAATAGTTTACTCTCTCAACCCTCTGCCTATCTTTGGAAGCAGTGTGTTGCAGTATTCTAATAAGATTCAAATACTTTTACCCCTTAGCAACCCCTTTCCTTTAAACTCAGTCCCTCTGTTTTGCTTCTGGTTTATTGATGTCACTAGGCATGACTGTTTGCCTTTGCCCGACTGAGTCTCTTTAAGTGCAGGAGACACTAATCCCTTGGTAATTACAGAGATAGTCTTCTGAAATACTTGCATGATTAAAACGTTTCATCATCAATAGCTGTCCTGCATGATTCTCTTCCTAATGTGGTTGCCTTAGAGAGCTATTATACCATGAACAGGGCTGTAGTGCTCACTTAGGCAAAGCAGTACAAATGCACTTCCTGATGTGTCGGGTCATTTCAGGTAACAGACCAAGCCAAGCCCTGGGCCATAGTGCAGAGTCAGGCAGGGGAAAAAAAAAGTGCTGTTACTGATCAGTTGTTAGCTGCTTTTCTTTGGTGCAAAAGGGAATATTTTTGGACTCTGTTTCTCTTCACACAGAAACAATCACAACTAAGACAAATTCTTGTCACTTTTCTCCTCTTGCTGACATTCTTAGGAGAATCTGATGTCTTCTGTTGATTTTTCCTAGCCTCACCCAAGCTGATATTTAACCCTTCCTCCTTTGGGAGTGGTAGCTTAAATATTCTTTCTTGGAAATCCAACAAGGAGCAAGGTTAAATGGCACTTTAAGCAACAGCACATTCCTCCCTCTTACCCACGTAGCCTTCATTCATCCTTCTACCACACATGTATTGAATAGGCACTTGTGTGCTTGGTAAATATAATTAGCATAGTGAAAAACTATATGTGGATAAGATAAGATATCCCTTCACTCCAAGAGATTATTGTTTAGAAGAGAGGGAGGTGCAAATGGTGCATGAGTAAATTTAAGTATAATTAAAGAGAGAAGGCCTGAATTCAGAACAAAGCTGAATTAGGTGAGAAGAGTGGGTCCCATACTTTATGACTGGGTTTTATTCTATTACATTTTTGTAGGCCTGTTTACCATATTATGATATTTTTAATGAATCATATATTTGTGCATTGTACTAAGATAATCATAATAAAATTGAATTATAAAAATAAGTAAAGATGAAATAGGCAGTATATTTGAAATGGCTTCAGTTTTATGGAATGACTACAAAAAAACCTTGCCCTGTTAAGTGCACTATTACTGGCATTTTCAATCATAGTAATGTGATTTCTATATCAGATTGAATACTGAGAATTTACATCAAGAGTATTGTTTTAAATTTTATATTATGAAGAAAAATGCATGCGTGTTTTACTTTTGTTTGCAAAAGCTTACATTGTTCTTATTTTTAATTCATATTCTCTTTGTAGGAAAGCATATTGGGAAAGTTATTTTAACTTCAAGAGGCTAGATCAATGCAGTCCTGATGCCTATCACATATTATAGGGCATAGTAAGCTAAAACAAATGGAAGATAGCTGGAGCATATTCCTGTGGAGCTTCAGACTCTGAAGGCCACTTTGCACAAAATAGTCTGTGACACATATGCTCAGGGAGATTTATATGTCAATTGGTATATTAAATATCAGCAACTATCAATTTATTTGTTTATTTCTAGTTACCACAAATAGATGTTAAAATATATTCTTCCCATACTTAGTATACCATTTGCTATCCCCTTGGGTACATATATGCTAGCCTGGAGACACTTGAGTTACAGGTTGGTTGGCATTAAATCCTTCATATGTGACTATGTTGTAGGAAACTTCACAGAAGATGTCACTTTGAATGATGTATAGAATGTAGAACAGAGTAGGCTTATAGAAGATAGAAAGTTCCATATATGCTTATCCATTATCCTGAAGGCAAGGAGTACACGGGGCACTTGAGGTAGAATGGAATGCTCATCACACTGTTCAATAAAATTAAAGGAGAATTAGGAGGTCTTAGAAGCAGAATAGGAGACATGTTGAATACTTTTACATAGGGTAAGCATTTATAATGTAATAATTTAGGTTTGGAGGGACTATATTAAAAGATCAAAATTATATCTAACATTTCTTTCACTCTTAAGAGAGTGGCTCTTTACTGCCTGTATTTGCTTCTGTAGACACTTGTTATTGGAAACACCAGACTACTACACCAGTAGATAAAGTTTGAATCAGTTGGATAGTAATTAGTAGAGTTTAAATCCTTGCTGGATGTCAGAAAGGATGGTTTAAGTCAAAGCTAACAAAAGCTTAAAGAAGAGTCATACAATGGGAATAAAGACAAAATGGAAGACACTTTAGTGAAGGAAGAATCCCTGTTTACTTAGTTTTCATCCTGAGTAAGAAAATGGAGATAAAGAGAAATGAGGATTTCTCATGTCTAGAGTAGAGAGATGAAGAGTTGTTGGTGATTTTTGGTCACTACTTGGCTAAAGTCACGTAAAGTAAACCACGGGCACAGAGGTGAGTTGGAAGAACACATGTACAGGGTCACAGATGTCATAAATAGGATTAATGGGGAGGAACTTCTTGAAAGAGGATTAAAGGCAGCGTGAAGAAACATCATCTAATATTCAACCCAGTATCACTTGAGTCGAAAGAGTCTCTCTTGAGCTTTTAACTCCTTTACTAGTGTCTTTACCAATTAGTTTCTTTATAGCATCTTTTCTGTCAGGCAAGTAAATTCAACATATTTTTAGATCAGATAATAATAATCTTAGGAAGCTGATTTTTTAAAAAGTGTGTGTTAAGAAAGCTTAGGGATAGCAAGTCAAGGCAAAAATGATAATTAAGCATATTGCCAGAACCCAACAAGATAGAGCAAGCTCTACATGGTGGTGTGCACGTGCAGTCTCTGAAGGAGGGTCATGTGTTCAAGGCTACATGGTGAAATCTATCCCCAAGTTGAAAGGAAACAGAATAAAATAAATAAAGGGACAAGAGAGTTACTGAATGCAGAATTACATTTGTAATGAAAGTGATGTAGTCCTGAAAGGCTACACTTAAAGCCACTAGTCTCAGTAATTTTGACTATCCAGAGCAATCAATTCCATAAAAAATGCTACTGATTTTGCCAGTTTGATATGATAGATATTGCTTTCTAATCATTAAAACACAAAAATAAAAAGGTAAAATATCTAAAGGAACATTGAGAAATGGTCAAAGTTTTATGATTAACAACAACAAAATCAAAGACCAGGGATTGGGAAGTAATTTGAAGGGGTGAGGTAGAAAAGAGAGAGGCATTGCTGCAAAATTGTTAATTGTGTTATACTTAATAAAAGAAAAAAGAGACAGTGATAGATGAGTTTGTAGTTTAGAAGTCACAAGTGTGTGTCATCATTTACTGTTTGGTTTTGTTTAAATTTGGACAATGTACTGAGTATTCTTGAAGAAAAGACCTTGCCAGACCCAACTACTGTCAGTATGAAGAGCATGGTCTTTTTAGAAGACTTGGTGGATTTTAGCTTGGCTTTAACATGTTTTAAATTAAACTCTGCAGGAAATGCTCATAAATCTATTAAGAAATAGGCTTACAGAAGACTGCTAGACCAAGGATCAAATACATGCCAACTTGAAGTAAGAGCGCTATGAACAAAGGAACAACAGTATAGGAGAAGTGTATGCCCATGGAATTTATTTTTATCATGGTAAAGACATTAGAGGATAGGATTAGGTATTTAGATAGATAGATAAATGTTAACAAATAGAAAGAGATTATCAGAATTTCCATAAGAAGGGGCAGACACTTAGGGTAGGCAGTAGCTACTAAGAGGCAGTCTTTGATTGTAGACTGCTTTTCCAGTGGTTCTCAACCTATGGGTTGCAGCCCCTTTTTGGGTCAAATGACCCTTTCACAGGGGTAACTTAAGACCATTGGAAAACACAGATATTTCCATTATGATTCATAACAGTATCAAAATTACAGTATGAAGTGGCATCAAAAATAATTTTATGGGTGTTACCAAAACATGAGGAACTGTATTAAAGGGTCAGAACATTAGGAAGGTTGAGAACCACTGCTACAGACTGAGGAATATTTTAGGACTGATATTTTTAGTAGCTTAGGATGTAGCCCTATAGGAAAATATGGAAGCAGAATAATGAGAGGAAGGAATAGGAGAGAAAAAATCAGGACCCGTGAGGCCATTTCACACTTATGTCTGTAACCTCCCTGCACTCTGTTTTAAAACTTTGCATTCTGAGCTGTGTATGAAAAGATAGAGGCAGGAGGATCAAGAGTTCAAGACTATTGTTTATTATTTAGTGAGTGAGATCCAGCCTGGCCAACATGAGACCCTGTCCCAAAATATAAAGAGAGAGGTGTGAGAGAGAAGAGAATGTAGAAAAAAGAACAAGACCAAAAATATTGAAGAAATAAATGTATGATTCAATATGAAAGAACTGAGAGAGTTTAAGAAATAAGAAATTGAGATCCATGAACATAGGTTAAAATAACTGTGATAATTCAACACAGAAAGATAGGATCAGGTTATTTAATAATAGTACTTATATTTTAAAAATCATTTAGTCATAATTGATGGTAACCAACCATTCTCTATTTACAGTAAGGATCAAAACAAGAGGAAATGCACCCCAACTTCAATGTGCAGGATTTAGATATTTTTGAAAAAGAGACAAATTTGCTGAGAAGAATAGATTACTATAGAAGGATATGGGATTTTCTACTTGGGAGGCCTTAAAAAACAGCTTCTCAAATATCAAACCTAATATAAAATCAAATTTGAAAGCCTGGAGTGTAGTGCTGGAGGTGGGTGAATTAAAAGGTGTAGGAGATCAACATAAACACTACAGAGATATTATGATCTTGAAATACAACTATTATCTTAAAAAATAATTCGTGTTATGAGTAGAATTAGGAAATCATTGGCAAATAATATTGTGTTGTGGCTTCTTATTATGTTTCTTCTTCCTGCTTTAATCTGGGCAGAAGTTTGGGAAGATGCCAAGCAGGCTATGACTATCTATTGCTGAAACTTAAATCTCTTTATATAATAAGTACTCAGAAAAAAAAAAACAAATGGAAATACTGGAGAATTCTTGTTTTGACAAAGAATAATAAAAACAATTTCACTTTCCCTGTAGTTTATTCATTTGTTAGTTTGTATTCATGAAGTAGGTTGTAGATGCTTGGCAACAGAACTAGATTCTGTAGGAGTGTGGAAGGAAGATAAAATAGGGTGTCTGCCCTCTAAGGGTGTGTGACCATTTAAAAATATGCTTGGATAAGCCTGTAAGAAAATTTAGAGCATGCTCCCAGACAGAGTTATTAGATGATGTGATGTGGGTTATTTGTATTGGGAGAGTAGTGTTAGGGGGTTTATGGGTCACCAGTGTTATAGAGGAGCTGGATTTTCAATGGAGAAAAAGAACTCTAAGGGAGGAAGATGGAGAGACATTTCTGAGCAGACACTGGAAGCAGTGATAGAAGTGAGATTATGTATCTGAATTTCACTTCTAAAACTCTGAAAAAAAACGTTGTAACTGCAGCCTTTGGAGTAAATTCACAGTTGTTCATGTATCACCAATATCCTCATGATTTGGTGTCTCCAATATCTACCATGAAGCTGTATTCTCTTTCTATACACCCTGTTATATTCTTTGTGATAGCAGGGGATGGGATTAAGAGAGACTGTACTGGATCAGTTCATATTACATGGGTATGTTGAGTTCAAATTGCATTTCCCCTTGCTTGTTCCTTGTTTTTAGTCCCATGGCCAACTCAGTGCTGCCCTAATTCCAGGCTTCTATGCTTGTCCCTTCTCACAGATTGGTAGCATGCGGAGGTAGCTGTGTCTTATTCATCTTTGTACTACAGTGCCCATGGTTTGCCAAGGTTTATGACTGTCTGAGTGAACACCTAGTAGGATATAAGCAGATGAACTGGTGTGTCATATTCTTCACCATCTCTACTACATCTACAAAAACCATCAATCACACTGAGTTATTAAACTTGCAAAACTGTATTAGGAACAAAATATCATTGGAATGCAGAACAGAGATTTATGGATTAAAATGTATTTGTTTGATAGATTTTCCTCAAGAACACTTTACCAAATATTTTTTTCATTTGCACTTTAAAATTTGAAGAATACCATGGATAATCTTTATTGGTTTTGTACAGATTCTTTATTGTTTTTGTAGCAATATTTTAGATAAGAAGTAACCCAAAGCTCATTATTTGTGACATGCATTTTCTATGTTTAAATATTTTCTTCATAGATTTGGAAGGTGGCAGAGATTCTGTCTGTCTGTCATCATGAAGACATAGATGACAATCAATTTGTAAAGAGGAGGGATTTTTTTTTGGGGGGGGGTTGGGACAGGGTTGCACTGTGTGTATTGACTGTCCTGGAACTCACTCTGTAGACCAGGCTGGCCTTGATCTGCCTGCCTCTGCCTCCCAAGTGGTGGGATTAAAGACATGTGCCACCACCCCTGATGAGGAAGGATTTCTTTTGGGTCACAGTTTCAGTCCCTTTTTCCTGTTATTTTGGAGCCTGTAGCGAGGTGGTGGTACATAATGACTAGGAGCTTAGGGAAGAGAACACTTACTTCACAGGAGTCAAGAAATGGAGCACGACAGAAGGACAGAAGGACAGCAGGACAACAGGAGAGCAACACCTTCCAGGATGTGTTCTTAGGCCCCATCATGGCATTCCACTGGGCCCTACCTCTTCTTTTTCTTTTTTCTTGTGTATATATATATATATATATAATATATAAATTTATATAAATATATACATATATGTACATATTTTTGAGACAGGATCTCTCTGTGTAACCTGGGCTTTTCTGCAACTCTCTATGTAGATCAAGTTGGCCTAGAACTCACAGAAAGCCCCCTGCCGCTGCCTAGAGCACCACAAAACCTGGATTGGGTCCCACTCCTAATACTGCCATTCTTGAGACCAAGCCTTTAACATGTGCATCTTTAGAGGACTTCCCAGATCTAAATTATACTACTAGGAGATGAATCCAGACCTATGACAATGAACTCTAGCCTTTACATTCTCTTCAGCTTAGAAAAATAACTTCCTTTCTCGGTGCCCCTGGGGTCCATGAGGTAAGTGAATGTCCGATGTCCTGGGGATTATTAGCATCCAGCTTTCCTGAAAGTAGACTTAGTTTTTTCCTTTAAAACTAAGTCATTTTGTTAGTCACAGGACCACTTACTTTTTAGTTGCCCATTGATGGAATTGTGTTATTTCAGCAGAGACTGAGTAATGGCAATAGAGACTATAAGTACCTTTATACAAATAAATCTTGGTTATGCTTTTTTTCTGAAATTAACATTAAGACCCTATTAACTATTAGTTAATAATAGTAGTCAATAATAATTATTAGTTATTAATTCATGAATTCAAAGCACTTTAATATGCAAAGTAGTTATATTTTTCCTATCCTTTGATTTATTTCATTCATTTTACATCCCAATCACAGCCCCCTCCCTCCTCTCCTCCCAGTCCTACCCTCTTCCCCTCTGCCCCCATTCCCTCCATTCTTCTCAGAGAAGGAACCTCCCACCAACCTACCCCAACAATTCATGTCACATCAGAACTAACTGCATCCTCTTCCACTGAAGCCAGTAAAGGCAGCCCAGAAAGCGGAAAGTTATTCAACAGTAATCAACATAGTCCATGTCAGAGACAGCCCCCACTCCCACTGCTAGCAGACCCACATAAAGATCAAGCTGCCTCTCAGCACCATAAGTGTAGGGGTCCTGGATTCAGTCCATGCATGTTCTTTGGTTGATGGTTCAATCTCTGTGAGACTCCATCGGCCTAGGTTAGTTGTCTCTGTTGATCTTCTTGTGTAGCTCTTGTCTCCTTCTGGTACCTTATTCCTTCCCCCAACTCCAAGGTCTCCCAGATCTGCACACAATGTTTGGGTGTGGATCTCAGCATCTGTTTCAATACTTTGCTGGGAGGAGCCTCTTATCGGACAGTTATGTTATGCTCTTGTCTGGGAGTTCCTGACAGGTGCCTGCTGTGGGACTGCAGATAGAGATGGGGCCCAGGAGACTGGGCGTGGCAAGGGGCAGACTGCACTACTGCAGCCTTTACTCACACAACCCGGCAGGTGAGGTGCAAAGTAGTTATCTTTGCAGGTAGTTTATTTTACTGTTAAACATTCTTCAAGTCATAGCTAAAAGGCAAAATACGTATGTATTCTCCATAGAAAATCCAAGTACTGTAAAAATGTATTAATGAAAACAGTTAAATAAATCTGTTGTATTTGTTTTGATCCAAGGATTTCTTTTTTGAGAAAGAGGAATTGAGTACCATGGTCATGTTATGAAAATAGCTAGCATACCACATTTGTATTCTAGGCACCGTAGCAGCCAAGAGGTTTATCTACATGGTGAATCAAGTCAATTACCAAAGTCAGGAAAGAGTGAGATTAACCATGGCTCAACAAGTCTTCTATCATTCTTGTCTATTAATTACGTGGCTGAACTGATTCATAATTTAAAAGCTGCAGTTAAAATGGCTTGAGAAAGTCATGTCAAAAACCTGATGAAGAAGGTGATAATTTGGTATGATGGCCAGATATCAAAAAAAAATCCATGTTAACTGGGCATAGAATATAAGCCTGTGGTCCAAGGTTTCAGTAGACAGAATCAAGAAGATAATGATTTCTGAGTCAGCCTGGAACACACAACTACATCATACTGTGTCATAGGGGAAAAAAAAACTATAATACAACAAAAATGCACAAATCCCCCCCCCCAAAAAAAAAAGAAAGAAAGGAAGAAAGAAAAGCAAAAGAAGCTGAAAAGAATAATAAAACAGAGTCACCTCAAACTTTTGTCAGTAAAGAAACCATTTCTGCTTTCTGGTCCAGTATCATTTGTAAAGTTAGCTTTATTTATTTAAAAATTTCTACAGCATATTCTTCTCCTTTCTTTATGACACCTTTATTTCTATTGGCTTTGGAAGCCATTGCCACTATCATAAGGTAGTAGCTGAGAGCTTAAGGTTAAACAGGAATTGGATAAACCATACCACTTGATTGTTTTATTCACATCTTTCATGTCTACAATTAAAGTTACAGCATCTACATCCTAAGGTTATGGAGATCAATGGAGGTAATGAACAGAAGGCAAATGATGCAACTGAGGGATCCATCCTGTTAGTTATTTTGTTAAGTATAGATGGATGATAGTAATTAGAAGTAAACAGCTATTTCTTCCCATTAACAACTGATGGGAAATTTTGACCAAATTTTTACCAGGAATCAATATTGCTTGGACTGAAAAATGAGAAGCCTGGAAGAGAGGACGTCCTGAAAATGTGGATATATGGTATGGTATTATTTAGAATCAATGGTACTTACTTTCCTCTTCCACTATCTAATTATCAGGTGGTTTTAGTAAAAGAAAAAGGAGTCAAATGAAGAACCTGTTCCATAAAACACTGATCCTAAGGAGTACATCTTGTCTGGAAAAAAAAAGTTTGTTTTCAAACTGATGTCCACTGAGTTAAGTGATGTTGTAATTTTTTTAGACTCATTCATTACGAAGTACAGAGTGATAGATACAGTGGACACAGAGAAGGTTGAAATTGAACAGGAAGACTTCATCTAGTTCTGGCTTCAGAGGGAGAATAAAGACAGTGCACTGGAGACTGGATGGAGACAAGAGGCCGGAGAGAAGCTCCAGAGGGCTACTCTCATACAACATGGAGGGAAACTGGATGGTAACAGTGTTACAATCACAGAAAGAGTTGAGTCACAAGGCATGATTGTGTATAATCTTTCTACTTAAAAGCAGAGGCAGGAAAGAATGGCTTGTTTGTAGCCAGCTTGGCTACATAGTGAGATGCTGGCCTAGAAAAATTAAATTAAAAGACCTGAAGCCTAATGACACAGAATGGCCTTTTTTTATGCCCAGGTGATCTTATGAGGGGAGGAGTTAGGACATTGCACCTAGCAACCAGGCCAAGTGACTGTGGGCTAAACGTCTTGGACCATGAGCCAAAATAAACTTTCCTTTTTCTAAGTTTATTTTCTCAGGTGTTGTGTTATAATAGAAAGCTGACTTGTGCATATTCTTTCATTTCTCTCATTTTTAGTCCTTCCTCCTCTTTCCTATCGTCTCTCTCCAGAACTTCTTGGTGGGAATTGTACATGATTTGAATGTAAGGTTCGTCGATTAATTACTAGAGGCATGAACTTCAGCCAGGTCCTTCTGCGTGCCAGTGCTCAGAAAAAAAAATGAACTGATGTTTCTTAATTTATAAAAGGAAGATCTTCTTCCAAGGGTTTCTGAGAGGATCAGATGATGCAGTAACTGATACCAAAAGCACTATAGCATTTGGAGCAATTCTAAATGTGGATTTTTAATAATATTGATGTATTCCTTTAGTCATTACCTCTTCCCCTTTTTCTTTGTAATTTCAAATAGTAAGAAGAAAAAGGGAGAAGCAAAAGGAATGCCTTTTTCTCTAAGGTTCTGTCAGAAAGAGCTTAGGGATGCAGGAATGGACCTGAGATTCTGTTAGGATTTGTTTTAGTCACATGGCTTCATAATTAAGCCACCACATATTTCATCTTCGGGTTGTTTATTGCTCTTTTTCACTGAACTAGAGAAGCCACTCTTCTGGGGTCCTGGACATTTGTTTGAAGTGAAAAACTAAGGAAAGAAACAATTTCAGAGACTGTGGAGTGACAGTGGACCAAGGACAAATTTACCAATACCAGACCTGTTTGGACTGCAATGTCCACACCTTTAGGAAAGATGAATGAGACCCTGACACAGGTCTGCCTCTGGATTGGCCACCTCTCTGGTTTCTAAGGAGATCCTAACAGAGGCCAGGTCTGTGCTGGTTCAACCATGTTACCAGATGACACAGATCTAAGTGGTAGCAGCTGTCTCATCACACTTGTCATTCTAGAATCACAATAAACAAGGACTTAGCTGTAAGCATTCACTATGGTCCAGCACCTTCTAAGGGCTGCCATGGGCCAGATTCCTTCACAGCAGGAGTTGTAATCCATCCAATGACAGCACAGAAGCTGGTGGTGCTGGTGGTTGGTTTCCTTATAGTCAAAGCCGGATTTCACAGGAAGTTGGAGAGTCACATTGATGTTGGTCTCAATCCTCTTCTCTCTTTGGGGTTATGATAACAAACCAGAACAAACAGAATGGCTAGCAACAACGCAGCAATTCATTGTTTCCCAGCTCTGAAGATGAGAAGTCCAAGATCAACAGCTGTTTGGGCTACTCACTCTCATCTGAGACCGGTGGGGGAGACTGATCCAGACATCTCTCCAAGCTTCAGTCACATTGTTAGAACGTGATCCTCCTTGGTTCATGATGCATCATCTGATACCACCCATCGCTTTACATGGTGTTCTTCTGGGTTTAATATCTGCACATACATATCTTCTTTTTATAACGACATCGGTCATACTGGATTAAGGGCCTTTACTATTTAATTTATTTCCTCTTCAACAGTGCTATTTCTAAAGAAGGTTACATCCTCAGGTAATGATAGCTAGGGTTATAGCATATAATTTTTTAAGGGAAAAGTTCTACCCATAAAAAGGATAAACTCTGGAATATATGTTGATTAAAATTATTTAGAGCTCAAGTTATGTAAGGTGTAATTAGGTGCACCACCTTATTAGAGGAAGTCATGAATGGTCTTTCTTACTAGCAATTGAGATTTTAGGTAGTTGTCAATCCTACTGGTTAGTTGAGGGCCTATATTGGTAGATAGCAGATGCTTGTTAATAATCCAGTGAAAGTTAATTATAGATGACCAACATTTATCTTTAAGCCCAGAAATTTTTGAGATCTCTTATAAGGGTCCAATATGGAAAATAGGAAAAGCATATATTCTTGTTTTCAAATGAGGTTGAAATTTGAGAATCCATTCTACCCATTTATTTACATAAGATTCATGGAGTCTTCATGTAAGAAATACGAGTTAGTGGGACTCCAAAGTACATTTTTTCAGTGAGAGGCTACAGGGAGAATTTCATCATGGCCAATACACATGAGTAAAAGCTTGGAGGTAAGCATCTGGGAAGGGCTACCAGGAATTTAAAGTTTGGAGATTTACAGATTAGAGGAAGAAAAGTAAAAGTAGCCTGAGGACCTAAAACAGAGGGTACCATCAGGTCTTGACTGTGAAAGAGATCTCTGTGAGAGATATCTCTGGGGCCCAGAAAGGTTGTTGACCCCCACTGTTCTCTCCATGCCTGAAGTTATTTTTGCTCCTTGTCTATATATAACGATCACCTTGATGCACCTAGACCTCTTCTTCCTTAGAAAAGCAGTGTTTATGCAGTATTAGGGAACTGTACAAGTTTTTCTCTGTATTTCTGTGCTGTGCCACACAGCATAGTTCTTAAGTTACTAACAGGACAACTTCACATGGTTAATACGAATTTAAGAGTTATGACCAGCTGGGCAATGGTGGTTTATGCCTTTAATCCCAACACTCAGGAGGCAGAGGTAGGCAGATCTCTGTGAGTTTGAGGTAAGCCTAATCTATAGAAAGAGTTCCAGGACAACCAGGGCTACATAGAGAAACCCTGTCTAGAAAAAAACAAACAAACAAAAAAACCCAGAGAAAACACCCTGAAACTCTCCCCACAAAAACCAACTAATGAACCAACCAACCAAACAAACAAACAAATAAACAAAAATCCCCTAAAGAATTATGATGGACTATGGAATTATAAAGGACAGATGATTACTTATGTACTATGAACTCTCTTAGGACCTTAAGTATGGAAGTACATTTCGTCTTAACAGATTTCTATGAAAGAGATAGCATGACTCCTAATTTATAAATGAAAAAGTTTGAGGTATAACTAGCATGTGCCTCAGATTTGGAATCTGAATTCATATCTGTTGGATTATGGACTCTACAATATTTTCACTGGACTAGAGAGCAGAAAACAGTGAACCCAAAGGTACAACACAAAACCAAAATCAATGCATATATATGCATATATGATAATATATATTATCAGAAATGACAACAGATGGTGCCTCTAGGGGCTTTGGAGTTGTGGCTGCTGTACCATCACATGTGCAACAGTACATATGTATCAGTACATGTGCATCAGTACACATGCTATATCATCACATGTACTTCAGTACACATGCTGTATCAACACATGTGCATCAGTAGGTGGCAGAAAGGAGAGAGGCTTTGTCTATACTCAGTGTTCTGATCTATGAACATCTGATTGATTAGTAGCCTAACATCCCCTGAAAGAAGCTAGCCTGAGATGACTACCAGTTCAGTGTTAGGCAGGTTTAGATGGATATCCAGGATGGAAAGCAAGCCAGAGACTAGAAGAGTCATACCTGGGACTATCTGCCCTGGGGAATAGTGAGCTCAAGACAGTGGACCCTCAAAAGAGGCCACTAGGGCAAGCAGTGTGAGGAGAGAGCCCGAGATGACCCTGCCTGGCACCATTTACTCCCGAGATGATCCCAGACACTCAGAGACCCCAGTGCCACTAAGACGATCAAGAAAGTGGTGGAGAAATGAAAGAGAAACAGAAGGATGTGGGAACAATGAAGAAAGGCAAAATTAGAGATTCAAGGAAAGTGAGGAACAGGCTGGTGTGAGTAGCCAGTGAGGCCACCTGGGACCATGGTGTTCTGGCTTCTAATGCAAAATGGGGGCCATGTGGGCTCTTGGACTTGCAGCAGCATGGATATGTTACCATCGAAGGCCAGTTGGCAGTCCCTGGTCTTGGCTGTGGCCAGGGGAAATGTTGATGTCTGAGGACTGTGCACACATCCACCCTTTAGGGAGAGTGGCCTGCACATTGCAGGAGTTGTGAGTGAGCTTCCCCGAGAGCATAAGAGCAGGAGAACTGACCAGGGCACATACCTCTCAGGCCCAGAATTGGCCCACTCAACCATCTACCCGATCAATGAATTGCTGGAGTGTATGAAGTGCCCAGTCCTACAGATCCAAAACTGCAGGATCTCCATTACACAGGGTAGCAACAGGATATCCTAGAGAAGTCCCAGTGAGGTTTTAGTATTGATAGAGTAATAGAAGCTAGAGGGCATGTACCAGACCAATGACTCATTGCAATGAATATTTGCAAGCAAGGAAGTGTGGACAAAGGGGTATACTGTGGAACACACTGTGAAACACTACAGCTTCCACAATGAAATTATTTTTCTCTGTTGAGAGGGAGGTTGCAAGGGTGGGGGGCGAATACAAGGGAAGGGGAAGATGTTGGGATAATCGTTTGTGTACTATGTGAAGGTGTCTCTGTATTATTTAATTATTAGTTTTGTACCAGCTGAATACTGTCTGGAGTTTGTATTGTTATTCTTATGGATCATCACCTGACTCAGTATTTTATAAACATACATCTTTCTCATTGACTGATTGGCTTAATAAAGGCCAATATCTAGGCAGGAGAAGAAGGGCCAAACTTCCATGCAGAGATAGGGACTCTGGGAAAAGAATTGAGAGACAGGAAGATTCGTCAGTGGGATATGGAGGAGGTCTGATATACCTGGGGAGAGAGAGAGAGAGAGAGAGAGAGAGAGAGAGAGAGAGAGAGAGAGGGGTAATGGGCCACATGGTAGATATGGACTAGAACAGTCAGGTTAACTTAAAGTTAGATGAGCTAGCTGGGAGGTAGCCTAAGCTAAGGACTGAGCTATAATAAAAATAAATAAATCTCTGTGTCATTATTAAAATGCTGGCAAGTCCAAGAAAGTCTGACAATATGGAGGTGAGTTGGATTGGAGTGCATGATGTAGAATTCAGAAGGAACCAATAAAAAGTTTTTAAAAATGACAAAAGACAGCAAGAGCAGGGAATATGCGATTTCCCTTAAAGACCACAACATACTTATAGTGTCATTGAGTCTGTCATTTCATGATCACCATTGAGTCAGTGGAACAACTGCTGTACTAAAAAGTACACACTGACTATCTGGTAGTAATTTTCCTCATTATCTGTCTGTTGCTTCCAATGGTATGGTTTCATGCATGGTGAACTCATAAACGTACATTTCCTTTTAGATTTTGTACATTGTTTTCTATTGTGTTATATACATTTGCAAACAGTCTACGTGTCTATAACACAAAGTCATTTAACTGAAATGTAGGCCAATCACTGCTACTGGCGTGATGCTCAGTTTTGTAGCAAGAAGTGGGTCATGGAGTTATGCAATGGACTTTACACAAGAGTTGATTTTCTCTTCTAAAGGTCACTTTGAATGTCCATCCATTGTTAAAAGTTGCCAAATATTAACCTAATAGAGAGTAGAACAGCTAAATAAAAAACTGAGCATAGAAAAGTCAAGTATGAGAAAAAATGTAATATTTCTGTTTAATGTGAGATGCTCTAGCATCTTCAAAGCACAGTGGAAAAGGTTATTACAAAACTTGGCTGATCTTTTCCCTTGACTCCTTGGCCTCACTTTGAGAAAAAACCAGAGATGATGTGAATATATGGAGCTATAAAGCTAAGAACTGAACCCTAAAAACCGAAATGGAGAATGTGCTTTCAAGCCCAGACCAATTTACAGTGCAGCTGAGACAGGTGACAGGCTCCAGAGATTATAGACACAGTCTTCCCTGGAACATGGTGAAGTGTGATCTACTCACTGCAAGGAAGACAAACTGCACACACCCAGGCTTAGCAGAATATCTTTATGTAATCACTGCCATTTCCTTTAGTAATGATGTGACAGCTGCTGTCCATCCAGTGAGCTATAGAAATGTACTTAAGAGATCCAGGGCTGACCTGTGTGACCCAATCAGCTCCATGGTGGAGACAGACATTTAGGGACATGAATACTCAGAGGTACCCAATCAGCTCCATGGTGGAGACAGACATTTAGGGACATGAATACTCAGAGGTATCCTTTCCAGTGGGCATTATTTTTGGAGACAAAGTTTGAATTGTATGGAGGCAGAAGTCTGAGCTAAGAAAATTTTTTCTGTATTTTTATTGTTTATTAGATTACTATTTATTATTATTATTGTTATTGTTATTATTTAAACCATAATACAATGGAGGTTAGCAGACAGCTTTGTGGATTTGGTTCTCCCTTTCTAACTTTACAAGGGTTGTAGAGATCAAAGTGAGGTCATGGGGCTTGCATTCTCAGGCTGTAAGTCCCTTTAATCCACTGAAGCATGTTGCCAGGCCCTGAATGTCTTAAAGTAACTTGAATGATCCAACAACTTCTTGGTACATATCCAAAACAAAATCCAACCAACCAACCAAACAAAAAACCCTTCTAAAAACTGGATCTGGAAAGGATGTCTGAATAACAATATTTATAGTCAAGGCATAGTGTGATGGGACGGTGTTAAGCATTCTAAATGTTGATTGAGCCTGTTTCCTGTCTGTTACTTGATTGACTCTGATTGGTTAAATAAATGCTGAGGCCTGGAGATTGGGCAAAGACAGAGGTAGGCAGGACTAAGGTACACGGGGTTTTTGAGAGATATAGAGCATCTTGGGAAGAGGAAGAAGGTTGCCTGAGAGAAGCCAGGAGCCGAGCACCTTGGGAACAAGAAGGTTGTCAGAGAAGAAACCAGGAGTAAACAAGGAAGACACGCCATGGGGTAGATTAAAGAAGATCCTTCCATGTGGCCTGGAACATCGGCTTAGTGTGGAGAATAATAGTCCAAAGGGACGTATGTATATATGGGGTTATATTTGGGTAATAGAATTATGAGCTAGCTTCGATGGGCTAGGATTGAACAATTCCAGGCCTAGGCTTGATAAGATCTATCCGATGTCTGTGTGTATTCATTTATAATGGCGGGTTAAGGATTTACACCGCCAATCAATTAAAGATAATATAAATACTGGGTAAACAATTTAATTAGTTATATTTTTTCTACAATAGTGTGATGCAACATAAATGTGTACTGATAGACAATGGATTGAATGTGATATGCACATTCAAAGGAACATAGTTTAGCACTGTAAAAGGAAAGAAATTCCAACACATTCACCAATACAGATAAACCTTGTGAATATTATGTAAATGAAATAAAATAGTCACAGAAGGACAAACAGATGTGTGTGTATACATGTGTGCATAGACTAAGTGTGTGTGCGTGTGTGTGTGCGTGTGCGTGTGCGTGTGCGTGTGCGTGTGCATGTGCGTGTGCATGTGTGTGTGGAGGTACATGTGTTCCAGAGATCCCAGAAGCTCCTCTCACTGTGATTTCTGGGGATGGAACTCAGATTGTCAAGCTTGTGTGGCAAGTGCTTTTACGCACAGGGCCATCTTGTAGGCTCTCATTTAGAAACTGTGGGCCCTCATTCAGGAACCTTGAGACCTTAGAGCAGAAAATTCAGAATTAGAGCAGATGTATTCATTCTGTGAAGTTAGTAAAAAGTTGTAGCAAACATAGAATGTAAAGAGTGCTATATCTCCTGGTCTTTCTTTGCAAGTTGCTTAATAGAACACTTTCATGTCTCCTGAAAGGCTAATAGTTATGCACCCTATGTACTTACTAAATATATTAAATAAACCTTTGGTAACAAATATAAATAGATTCAGTGGTATAGGATATTTTAAGTTCAATAATATATTATGTGTCATAAACCTCTATAATGTTTTTGATCATGATAACTTATTTCAACATTGTCTGAATACTACATTGCACATTTGAGGTTTTCCAAGTTCAGCCATAAGAGGTTCCAGGTTCTGCAATATTTTCAGCTCCTAGAGAGACTTGCAGAGATCAGTCCTTGTTACTAACATAGATGTTTGCGAGATCCAGCAGACATAGGCAAAGGATTTGCAGATTCATTCACCATGATCCTGAAGATTTCATTTTAAGACTCCAAGGCTTCTTTGTTATTACAGCATCTATTAATAAGGTAAGCAATTTAATAAGTTGTATTTAAAATATGATCAATTAAACTGATGACAACATGTGGTTGAAACTGAAGAGTGGTATTATTTCCTACACAAAACTGACAAAGATAGAGGAAGCTGGAGCCTAAAGTGGATGGGATCGCTGTTTGGTCTTGGATCTTGCTGGTGGTAAGAACATTCAGCACATTAGTTATTGGGGAGTGATTTGGTGACATGTGTATTTAATATGTATTAACAATCTTTAAGAATTTAGTACCAAAATATACAGTAGGCTCTAAAAAGAATGATGAGAGACAAGAGTAGGAAAAATCTCACTAATAAATTCTCTATTTTATCTGCTTGGTTCAGTTCTTCAGAATAAGCCATCATCTGCCCTCTCTTTGCTGACTTTCAGTCCCATATTCAGAAGGCTTTGGCATTAAGAAAAATAAAATTAAGTCTCCAAATAAAAAGCCTTACACTACCCTCCAACAAATTGCATGTAAACGGTTATCTGCAATCAACTGTGGGTTAGAATATTACCTCGGTTCTCAGACTCTATCATGAAGATCTTTGGCTCAGTCATGGGCTGTCTTTGCCAGGGCAAGACTTTACTTGCACAGTAATAGTATGATTTGTTCTTCATCAAGGTTTCAGCACACTAGAAGTCCTTGCAGGAGAGAGTAGTTTGCCAGAGTGTTCTTGCAAGCCTAGAGCAACAACCAACAGGGACAGCTATGCCTCTTCAAATCCTTCCATCATTCATTAGGAATGCTTTATGTTCCTGTGGATTCGAAAATTTGAAAATGCATTGTGTGTCAGTGGCTTCCAGCACCCAGAGTGTCTACCAAAGCTACCAGGAATTGGTATCTCCTGGTGTCATGTTAGTACAATTCCCACAAAAATAACAGAGCTCATGGTAACAGCCATGGGGGACAGGTGTGATTTCTGCACCTACTTGGTATCTTTCTGGTCAGATAGAAAGTGCCTGCAAGGACAGACACTGAAATCCACACCTTGTCCACATGTGGAGGCTTCTTGCTGATTAGAGGATTTGGATAAAACATTATCCAGAATCTCACACATGCACACATCCATTTACATACATACTTAATTTTGAAATCTGAATCCTGTAAAATATGCTATACTTTAATGAATCAGAAGAGTTTACAGTCACATGTACTTTTTACAGATTTCTGATAGCAACAGCAATAGGATACCCATGGAATTTCATTTGCATTCAACAGAATAACAGTATGGATCTATGCATAGGTACAAAATACTCCACCTCATTATGTGCATGTGCACCTGTCAACTGTGCACATTTCCATGGCAACTGCTGGAGATACCACAGTAGAGCAATTAACAAAGTCTGACAAATTATTTCACTAACCCTTTAACCATTTTGAAATTTACCAGGGTATATGCTTTCTTGGATTCTTGTTCCTCCTTTTCCTCACCTCTTTCTCCTCTTTCTTTCACTACGACTTTAAGATTTGACAATCATAGCAAATAATAGTCAATTAAGTACTGAAAAGATACTCTAAAGCAACTTTGACATCACTATTGCAATTATGATTAATTTTTCAATTGGCCTTTATTTAAAGGCTTAGAGCGATTTTTTGTTTTGTTTTATGAAAAAGAATTAAGTAAGTTGTGAGAGGTTTCTATTGAATAGAGTTTATTAAAATAACTACTATAAAGCACAGGGTTTAAAGAACATTTTTTGCTTTCAGTACAGCTTAATAATGTCATTTACTCTAAACTTGATGGAATAGCATTAAAATAATGGCATGCACTGAAAAGTCATTAAACTATTAAAATGTTATTTTGTCCTTTATGGTATGTAAATAATTTATAGTGTTTACTAACCAGCTACATGATAAATTAAGGAATATCATAAAAGAAAATTTCCAGGAAAATAAGGTAGTTGAGGGTTGTCGATGTGCAGCCTTCAGATTCATGCACAGCCCATTAAAATGATCAATACTGAGGGGTTATGTGCTGCCCTTAAATTGAAGAGCAACTGGCAGTTTAACTTATTCTCTTTGGCCACTCAGTCATTGATTGTCTCCATGCCTCAACTTTATAATCTGTACAACGAGGTCATTTGATCAATGTGATAAGAGGTATAAAAATGTACTTTGAAAGCATTATTGTACCGACACTAGAGAAATAATGGTGGTGAAAGAGACCATTGGCAGATTGTCTATAGAGCCTTGTTAATGTTTGCTGTTGAAAAATATCTCTATTTTTGTCTATGGTTATGTTTCTACCTATCATCTTTCTAGTATCTATTTATCATCTATCTCTATCATCTACCTATCTATCTTCTACCTACCATCTTTTACCATCTATTTATCATCTATCTATCTATAATCTATCATCTACAGTTGTTGATGTGCAGCCTTCAGATTCATGCACAGCCCGTTTAAATGATCAATATTGAGGGGTTATGTGTTGCCCTCAAATTGAAGAGCAACTGGCAATTTACCTTGTTTTCCTTATTATTTTGTCCTTTAAGGTATGTAAATAATTTATAGGGTTTACTAACCAGCTACATGATAAATAAAGGAAGATCATAAAAGAAATTGTCCAGGAAAATAAGGCAGTAGATAGATAGATAGATAGATAGATAGATAGATAGATAGATAGATAGATAGATATAGCTGAATAAGAAATGCCCCACAGGTTCATGTGTTTGAACTCTTGATCCCTAGATGATAGTGTTGTTTTGGGAAGTTGTGAAAGCTTTAGAAAGTGGGGCCTCACTCGAGAAAAGAGATCACTAGAGGTAAATCTTAGTACAGCCCAACCCAGTACTTTGCTCTCTGCCTCCAAGTAACAGATGCAGCCACTATGCTGACTCAAAATAGTGAACTTGAACCCTTAAGCTGTGAGCCAAACAAACCTTGCCTCTACCCATAAGTTGTGTCTGTGGCCTGTACTGTCACAGGCACAAGAGAAGTATTTTAGATTCGTTGCATGATTTTAATACATTAAAAAAAACAATGTGCCGTGACAGTCATTGTAATTAGCATGCCTCTCATCTCAAATACATTACTTCTCTGGTGGGACTATTTCATTTTTTTACTAGTTATTTATTTATTCATCTATTCTTGTGTGTGTGTGTGTGTGTGTGTGTGTGTGTGTGTGTGTGTGTGTGTGTACACTTGTGCTATGGTGTGCATGTGAAATTCAGAGAACAACTTATAGGAATCCATTCTGTCTTTCCACCATGTGAGTCCCAGAGTTTTGGTCATATTGTCTAGTTATTTTGAAATGTACAACAGCTGACTAACTGCAAGTCACCCTAGTGTGCTAGGATGTTAAAACTCATTTTCTGACTATATGTGTATACTCAACCACAAACATTTCTCTCTTTCCCTATCTTCTCTCCATACCCAGTTTCCAATGGCCACCATGATTATTTCTAGGGCATCAGGATGTTTATCATTCACATATAGGTGGGAAAACCTGGCATTTGTCCTTTCTTTCTCTGATTTCTTTCACTTTAGGTAATGTTCTTCAGTTCCATACATGTTGCCATGAGTGACAACATGCCATTTTTAGAGCTGAATGATATTCTATTGTGATTTTTTATATGTGTGTGTATGATATATATTATATGTCATAAATATTCATTTTTTGGAGGAGTATACTTTGTTACATTCTATGTTATCTGCTTCATTTTCCCTTATTTGATCTTTTATCCTAATAATGTTCATCCTCCTATAATTTTAGTTTGTGTGCATCCCCTGTGTTTTGATGGTCTCTTATATCTAGCTCATTTTCTTGATGCTTGTCAGTTTAAATCTCAAAAAAACAAAAACAAAAACAAAAAACGGAAGCTTATTGGTTCCATGTTATGCCTGGGACCTTATGTCACTGTATTTTGGTTTTGTTATTGTTTCTTAAGGAGTTGGAGGAATCAGGAGGAGAGGACGAGAATGAGGAAAAGGGGAACCATGAGAATGATTGGCTTTGATGATTGAAACAAATTCAAATTTTAGTATGTACATTTTATGTAATCTTAAGTGACATTCTCCATTCATGTATTCATCCATCTAACAAATACATAATGAGTGTTCATTATGTGCCTACAACTGTCCTGGGTGCTAAATATAATAGAGAACAAAACAATGTAATTCATGCCCTCTGTCAGTTTGTTTTTAAAATATTCATACTATTTTCCTCCTCTCTCTTTTTTGGTATTGAGAGAAATATGCCTAAGGTGTTTAATACTTTTTCACAAATTCAGAGTCCTCATGAAAATAGTAGATTTTATAAAGTGCCTAGTCAAAGTATCTAATGTATTGCAAATATTCTTATTAAGAACTATTTATTATTTCAATGGTGCTTTCCAAAATTTAGCATGGTGTTAAGATAGAATATATATTAAGAGTATAATTAACTAAAGCTTTTAAATTACCTAAGATAGACAGATAAGATAGTTTTATATGATTTACATTATTTGTAAGGATAATTTTTTCCCAGCTGATCATATATGCCACAAATTCCTTCTGAATACTATAGGCAAATAAATTATAAAACTGTACCATTAATTGTTTTAGAAAAGATTTATGAAAATAAGGCTTTTATGCACTGTATAAGTAAAGGGAGTGCATAAAGTAAATGCATTTGGGCAGGGAAGATGTTCTGAGTTTAGCTGCAGCTTGGAAGAAGGCATGGCTGTGGGAGAGAGAAAAGTGAAATGGGAAAGAGGCCATGTGTACATATGCTCAGGGGAGGAGAAGGAACCTCTACAGAGAAAGCAGGCAACAGATATGATGGAGGGGAACGCAGAGACGAGCTAGAACAATGCTAATCAGAGCAGTAATGGAACACTTCAGCTTGAATATGGAATGTCACTGTGAAAATGTGCACAGAGAGGGAGGACATTTCTGAAGTAAGACCAGTACTGGAGGATTATAAGGAGTTTTACTTACCAAAGAGCAAAAAGATTGGCAATTGTGTGACTCTGCAAATGGCAAGAAAGTGATAGCTTTGGAAATTCACGTACCCTTTCCGAACTGTGTGAAGAAATCGGGCTCTGACTGGACAAGGCACTTTGTCCATGGCCTCCTTCACTGGACCCTGCTGGTAAAGTCAAAGTCTGGCATTACCACAGAGCCTCTGAGCTAGGCGCTCAGTCACAGACTCTCTTTTCTTATCAGGGTTCTTTCTTTTTTTTAATTGAAAAAAATTTATTTTGTGAATTTCACATCATGCACCCTATTCCCTCCCATTTCCCAACTCCCCCAAGACCTCCACCCTTGCATCTCTGTCACAGCATAAAAAATAACAACTTATTGTGGAAGCTACAGTGTATCTCAGTATGTCCCACAATATTTCCCTTTGTCCACACATTCTGCTTCCAAATGTTTATCGTAATGACTACTTGTTCTGACACAAGGTCTCTGCTTTCTGCTACTCCATCAGGACTGAAACTCCTCTCAGATATACCATAACTGTCCTATATCTTGGAGATCCTGAAGTCCTGGGTTGTGGAACTGACGTCTTCTTGCATTTCAGCAGTTCATCTATGGGGTAGATGTTGGCGTGGGCCAACTCAAAGCCCTGGTTCTGGACCTGCAACCATCACTTGCATAACTAGTTCTACTATGGAAAGGTGCCGGGCCTGCTCTCCTGAGTGCTGTAGCATGTGAGGAACAGGCACGATTCTCCTGCTCTTGTGACTCCATCTGGGCCAGATCTCCTGTTGGAAAACAGTGGTGAGGGCAAAAGGGAGGGGAGGACATCTCTCCCTAGCCTACACCTCCACATAACAGACCAAAGGCAGGGCTGACTCTCCCACACTCACTCCCTCAGGGCTGGCTCACCCACAACCCCCATATCCAGGACCAGCTGTACTGTGATATCCTGGCAGGGTGCTGGGCCTGCTCTCCTGAATGCTGCAGTATGTGAGGAGCAGGGACAATTATCCTGCTCTTGTGACCCCATCTGGGCTAGATCTCCTATTGGCCAGTGGTGGTGAGGGCAAAAGGGAGGGGAGGCAGGGTTCTTTCTGATCTGGGAAACCCAAACTCTATACTCTCTATCTGAGGATTGCCATATAGACCTCAGGGAAGTTACAGGCCCAACCCTTTCTACAGATAAGAAACTCACCCAGCGAACACCTGTGAATATTTCCCCATGCTAATGAGATTTCTTGGTGCCTTAACTTTAAACCAGTGACCTTTGTCCATGCCACTAACCATACCTGGCTATGGTTAGTTCTTCCCCTACCCCCACTGCCATGGGGCAATTACATACTTCATTTCCTTTTTTATGATAAGACCATGCTACTGTATTGCAAGCACTCCTAGTCCCAGCAAATCAAACACGTTCACCTCTAAAACCCCTAATCACTGCCCAAGATTTATAATGTCTCTTTTAACTAAATAAACTCTCTTTCTACCATGACAGTCTGAGACTCAGATGTTTAGTTTGGGCTTGGGAAGGAAGGGCTTTCCCCTCATGAAGAACCTGTCACTGGTCCCACCTGCCTAATGAGGCTTGCTTGGGATGCAGGCTCCTGCTTTGCTGCTACCTCACAGCCAGGTCTCCTACCTCTGGCATCTGGGGCTCATCTCTGAGCACACAGAGAGCCATATAATAGCCTACCACCCCCACCATTGTCACCTAGCCAGGCTTGTGTCTGGATTACCACCAGCTCTGAAGCTTCAGGGACTCTCCCGCATCATTCACACCATCCACCGCAGTGCCTACCTGGAGTGACAGGTGGCTGTCTAACCCCAAAACAATCACTGGATTGTCCTGAGCCAAGTCAGATCCATGAAGTTGCTTGGTTCGGTCCAGGAGGTCCAAGCTCCTTGAAGTTGTTAAGCCTAGCACTGGCAGTATAACTAAAACAGTTATAACACTTGGCAGTGGAGAAAATCTTTTCTCCAGCCTCTCAGGGGTATCTGTGGCAATGGACAGATCCTGTCCCGTGTTTCATCCTTTTCTGACTGGAAACTGACTTAGCCTGGACCTTTTGGTGGAGGAGTGTACACTTAGGGCTTGGTGACTGACAATGCCCTAGCTTCCTGGGAGAGTGCCAGATAAGGAACAAGCCCCACCAGAAGCCACACAAAATGACTCTCTCTCTCTCTCTCTCTCTCTCTCTCTCTCTGTGTGTGTGTGTGTGTGTGTGTGTGTGCTGGCTACTCACACATTCATGTAGAAGTCAGAAGACAAGTTTTGGTAGTCAGTTCTACTCTTCCACTGTTACCTGGGTTCTGGTCATCAAATGAGCATCATTAGGCCTGTGCAACATCTGCTTTTACTTGCTGAGCCATCTCACCAGCTGTCTTGCACTGCACAGTGGGATAAGGGCAATTGCTGTGCTGTGCAGCTATCCTTGTTGTCTATCTCCAGGGCTTCATGATCATCTTCAATCTGTGATTCACTGGATGTGTAATAAAACTTGCAAGGAAACTGCTGTGACCTCACCGTTGGATCTCTGACAGCCAGTTTCAGAAGTATAAGACAGAGGAGGAAAAGAAGTGCAGATCTGCGGCATGAGGAAAAGCAAGGAAGGAGCTGCAGGCTTCTGAAATCGAGGAAGAGAAAATCCTGTTTTCTATGACTTCCTAGACTACTGAAGTAATATATACAGAAAGGATTTAGAAGATCAGAAATAACATGAGAGATAAAGAAAAAAATGTTAATTAAGGCTTGGTAAAAACAAAAGTTAATACCTGCAGAGAGAGGGAGACATCATCTTAACTTCTTATGCTATTTAAAGAACTTGAGAGGCACATGTTTTCTCATTGATAGACAAAAGATATATGGGAAAGACATTGTGATTCAGTGAAATAACTAATAATAATGGTTGCAGTTGATGGAGAGGGCTACCTCAGGGAGCAGCTAGTCCTCTCTCATGAGTGGCATCTGTTTAATACTTGGAACTGAGAACCAAGCAATTAGTGGCTTTTTAGAAAACATGGCGCTAGGGTTCATTCCAACTGAATTTTACTTAGAACTCTTTTGATTGTAAGTGACAGAAAACCAAACCATATCCAATAATAGTTTTTCATGTATAAAGTAAAATGCTAGAAGTTGTATTTGAGAAATGCCAAAGCTAAACAGTGGAAGTCAAGTAAGATGGAACTAAGTCCCTCCTTATCTACCTCTCCTCACTCTGTCTTGTCCAACTCTCCAGTGTGGTTCCACTTTTTCTCATTAGTTCAGTGCATCTGGTAAGCAGGGAAGATAACAGAGGTTGATGCCTGAGTCTTAATGTACCTGTTTAAGAAGTCCTGCAGAGAGACTATGTTACCATCTAACTCTGACCATGAGCAAAAGAAAACGATTATCAATAAATTGATTCCGGTTGTTAAATTGTGAGTCTTCTCAAACAGTACGTCTTGACCATGGAAGTTCCAATGTGTCCCTGTCCTGTGTTGCATGATGTGGATGGCCAAAGGGATGGCTGGCTGAATGGTCTTTCAGAGAAAACTCAAATGAAGGGAAAATGTCTGGAGGTTACCTGGAAGTGCTACAGCAAATGTGGGAGCACAGTTGGGGACAACCAAAAATTCTTACTACCCACAAACTGGCCAGGAAAACAGCAAGTGAAGTAAGGCTTTTATTTTCTGAGAAAGTTTGGAAAACTTTGAGACAAGGTCAATGGTGTGTAGCAGCTCAGGCTCTTGCAAACGTTTGTGGTTGTGCCTGGAAGCCAGAGTGGGCTGGAATCTGTGGGGTTATGGATGAGAGCCATGTGCTTTAGTGGAAAAGTCCATTCTTTATTTTACAAATGAGAAGGTTGATTCCCCAAGGTGAGATGGTGGAATGTCAAGCTTGAGATTCCCCTTTCTCTTTGTCCTCTTTTCTGTCCTACACACTCAGTTAGCTCTGCAGAGGAGTCAGAAGGCTTCTTAGCCCTCACGATTTGAAAAGGATCAAAGCTTGACTATGGTGAGTAGGACAAGTCACATCAATATCAGTTCAAACAGGTCTTTGCAAAGATTCCCACTGAGGAATTTTCCATTTTAATTGTGGGATTAGCTTTTAGGTTTGTTGAATCTGATGTGTGTTCATGTTACGGGCTGGATCTGGAGTGCTTTTCAGAGTCTTATGTGCTAAAGGCTTGCTTTCTAGTCTGTGACACTCTAAGTAGGTGATAGATCCTATAGAGGAACCAAGTGGGAAAGTTAGGTCTCTGGGTGAGTGGCCTTGAGGAAGATAATGGAACTATAGCCCTTTTCTATTTCTCTATTTTTCATTGCTGTCAACCAGAAGGTGAGCAATTTCCTCTACCATGTGTTCTTGCCGCTATTTTCTTCCTCCTCACGGGGCTGAGTACAACGTTCTTCCTTTTAGGTGATCATTTCTGACATTTGGCCATAGTGACAGAAGCTGAATAAACATGTACATCATTTTTATGAATTTTACATTTATGAACCAATCCCACGAGTTCCGGGAGAGAATTAGAGTGAGAACACAAAGCAACATATGCCTCTGGGGCCCACCTCTCCATTTTCTAGACCCTAAACTATATCTCTTCTTTTCTTTCAGAGACCATTTAAAATAGAGGCATATCCATGAGCAATGGAGACAGGCATGGAGTGAGTGTCTGTTTATATAACTTTTGTATAATCTACTGTGGAAGTGAAAGACTATGACGATGATGATGGAGATAATAACAATGCTGAAAATAGTTTGCCCTGCAGACTAGTAAATGCAGGTGGGTCTATTTGGCTATTCTGAGAACATAGTCAGAGTACCAGGGTAACTAATGAAATGAAAGCTGAAGCGTGTGCACACTCGTACTTCTCTGAAAAGCCATAAGGAGAATGTCAAATGTTTGAATGTTTCATTATATTTTATATTTCATAACATGCCGCAGGGTACAGAAAGAATAAAAAGTAATGGTTAAAAAACTAGAGGAGCAGGAGTGATGAGTTCCTGAATTGGAAATGACCATCAGCCTTGCTTACTGTGGGTAAACAATACACTATAAAAGCCTTGGGAAGGAAAAGGGCAGCAAGTAAAGAGTGGTTCTCACAGTGAGTCTAATCAGGTCTATGGCAGAAGTGAGTTTTTCCTAAACATTAATCCCAGAGATCCGGACAGAGATACTGTTCGAATTTGCTACAAAATATTACAGTGGCTGCAGCAGCAACAGGAGTCTGTCTTACCATTAGTTATAGATGAAAACACCATATCTAGGACAAATGTGGTTCATGGGAAAGAGGTAGTGCTTCAGAAAACATGTGTTTTCATCCCTGTCTCTTTTCATATGACACACAAGATCTGATGAAGACATATCCATGCTCATGGTCAGAGTGACCCAGGAGTGACCCAGCTGCCTGGGAATGTGAACATAGGCTGGAAAGAAAATCATTCCCTTTCTAGGACAGCTGTCTGGCAAATTCCAAACACTTTGTTTTCTTGTGTGAATATCTGCTCTAGAGGGTGTGCTTCCATCCATTCTGGTTTGGATAAGAAATGTCCCCTGATGGCTCATATAATAAAGTATCCAATATAGCAATATTAAAAAAAAAAAGCTGAGCTTTGTGGAATGATTCAGTCAAAAGGGCTCTGACCTTATCACTGTGTTGAGACATCTCTAGGGTCAAGACATGAAGTATTGATTGATGGTGGTGATTCAGCCTCGGAGTGGTATCTGTAGGGATGTCCCTGCCCTTCTCATGGCTTTCCATGTGTTGGGGATGGCATTATTCTACAATTCTACCACATGCTTTCCCCTATGATATTGTATCATGGCACAGCCCAGAAACAACAGAGCCCAATGAGCATGCACTGAGACCCATGACAGCAAAAAGGAAGGGTCCTTCTTCTTTTAAGTTGATTTTCTCAGGAACTTTGTTACAACAATGGAAGTTGGCCTAGCCCAGGTGGCAAGTAACTTCTTAACCTAGCCAGTGATATTTCTAGGTCAGTGTTGTAATACCCATTGTAAATTGGGATACCAATGTAAAGCATTGCAAAATATGGAAAACATCATTTTTTCCCTGTTGAAATTCACATTTTTCAGCCACAAAGGCAATTTTTTTAAGCAAACTAAAACAACTTGTGTGGTGTACATTACCCTAGGTTACTTAGGAAACAGAAATTTAGCAACTGGATAAAATGGTTGCTGTCTTTGATCTTATTAATTCACATGTAACATATTTTATTCTAACAAGAATTATTATATACATACGTGTACATTCAACCATATTTTTAAAAAAGACTGAAATAATAATTACCATGGTATGTACAGTGCTTCCAATTTTCTTAGATTCTCTCTCTCATATTCTCACATATTAATCAAGTTTGGGACTGCTATTGGCAAAACCTTGAATGAGAGAACATGAAAGGACACAGCAGAGCATCTGAGCTCTATCTCATATGCTGGCACAAAGTCCCACAGAAATGTGAACACTTAACGGACTCCCTCAGAGCTTAATATGTTCTAGGTATTAGATATCACTTATTATCAATATCATCCACTAATCATTTCACTTTAGAACAATCATCTCTCTGTTTCTTTGTTTCTCATCCATCAAAAGGTACCAGCAGTCCTCTTGGCTTAACTACCTCTCATTTATGTCGTCATCTGTGATTAAAGATTATCTAAAACAGTGTCAAGTATAGCCGATGAGACAGCTTTCAAATCCATTCACTCCTGTGGTGTCTCCCCATTTCTTGGGCAATGCTAAGTATTTTCCATTTATTACCTTGGCTGTGGTATCCATACTCCTGAGAGATAGCAGCTTCCAGTATAAAATTACAGATTAGGCATAGAAAGATGGGGTGTCAGCTCAACCTACAGTAGCTAATCCTCAGCATCAGGTCTCTGGAACTCCAAAGCCCAATACCTTCTACAAAAGGAAGGAGAATGGGGGAGAGAATGTTTTAGGTAGATTGGCACACCTGCAGAAACTTGAGAGCCGAGTTCTAACATTCTCTCTCATATATGCTGTTATCAGCCCACCTGTAAATACTATGAGTTGGAGAAGTGCTTGTAAGAAAGACAGAAAATTTCATTGTTTCTGATAGCTGAGTTATATTCCATTGTGTAGATGTACCACAGTTTTTTAATCCATTCTTCAGTTGAGGGACATCTAGGTTGTTTCCAGTTTCTAGCTATTACAAATAAGGCTGCTATGACCATAGATGAGGAAACTTCCAATAATCCAATCAAAAAATGGGGGATGGAGCTAAATAGAGAATTCACAAAGGAGGAATCCCTAATGGCTGAGAGACACTTGAAGAAATGCTCAACATCCTTAATCATCAGAGAAATGCAACTCAAGACGACTCTGAGATTCCATCTCACACCTGTCAGAATGGCTAAGATCAAAAGCTCAAATGACAGCACATGTTGGCAAGGATGTGGAGAAAGGGGAACCCTTCTCCATTGCTGGTGGGAGTGCAGGCTTGTGCAATCACTATGGAGGTCAGTATGGCCATATCTTAGAAAACTCAGAATAGCTTTGCCTCAGGACCCAGCCATACAACTTCTGGGTATACAACCAATTGACTCCTCACGGAATCATAAGGAATATTACTCAGCTATCAGAAACAATGAAATTATGCAATTTGCATCCAAATGGATGGAACTAGAGAAGCTCATCCTGAGTGAGCTAACCCAGACTCAGAAGGTTGCACATGGCATCTACTCACTTATAGTGCATCCTTCTGAGTCAGAGTTAGCTCACTCAGGATGAGCTTCTCTAGTTCCATCCATTTGGCTGCAAATTGCATAATTTCACTGTTTCTGATAGCTGTGTAGTATTCCATTGTGTAGATGTACCACAGTTTTTTAATCCATTCTTCGGTTGAGGGACATCTGGGTTGTTTCCAGTTTCTAGCTATTACAAATAAGGCTGCTATGAACATAGATGAGGTAACTTCCTTGTGATTCGGTGAACAGTCATTTGGATATATACCCAGAAGCGGTATGGCTGGGTCCTGAGGCAAAGCTATTTCAAGTTTTCTAAGATATGGCCATACTGACCTTCATAGTGGTTGCACAAACCTGCACTTCCACCAACAGTGGAGGAGGGTTCCCCTTTCTCCACAACCTCACCAGCATGTGCTGTCATTTGAGCTTTTGATCTTAGCCATTCTGACAGGTGTGAGATGGACTCTCAGAGTCATCTTGAGTTGCATTTCTCTGATGATTAAGGATGCTGAGCATTTCTTCAAGTGTCTCTAAGCCATTAGGGATTATTCCTCCTTTTTGAATTCTCTATTTAGCTCTTTTCTCAATTTTTTTGTTTGGATTATTTGGTTTCTTGGCATTTAATTTATTGAGATCTTTGTAAATTTTGGATATTAGCTCTCTGTCAGATGTGGGGTTGGTGAAGATTTTTTTCCAATCTGTAGGCTGTCGTTTTGTTCAAATGACAGTGTCTTTTGCTTTACAGAACCTTTTCAGTTTCATGATGTCCCATTTATTGATTGTTGGTCTTAGGTCCTGAGCTGTTGGTGTTCTGTTCAGGAAGTTGTCACCTGTGCCAATGAGTTCAAGGGTTTTTCCCACTTTCTCTTCTAGTAGATTTAATGTGTCTGGCCTTATGTTAAGGTCTTTGATCCACTTGGACTTATTTTTTGTACAAGGTGATAAGTATGGGACTAATTTCATTCTTTTGCAAGTGGACATACAGTTGGACCAGCACCATTTGTTGAAGATGCTGTCCTTTTTCCATTGTGCAGTTTTGGCTTTTTTTTGTCAAAAATTAAGTGGCTGTAGGTATGTGGGTCCATTTCTTGTTCTTCAATTCGATTCCATTGATCTACTGGTCTGTTTCTATACCAGTACCATGCTGTTTTTACTACTATTGCTCTGTAGTACAGCTTGAAATCTGGGATGGTGATACCTCCAGATGTGTTTTTTTTTTTTATTGTATAGGATAGATTTAGGTATTCTGGGTTTTTTGTTGTTCCATATGAAATTGAGAATAGCTTTTTCCAGGTCTATAAAAAATTGTGTTGGTATTTTGATAGGAATTGCATTGAATTTCTTTCTTCAAGGGCTTGAAGTAAGTAAGGGCTTGTTGTACAGGTCCTTTACCTGCTTGGTTAGAGTTACCCTCAGGTATTTTATATTGTTTGTGGTTATTGTGAAGGGAGTGGTTTCCCTGATTTCTTTCTCAGCCCATTTATTTGTTGTATAAAGAAGGGCTTCTGATTTTTTTGAATTAATTTTGTATCAAGCCACCTTGCTGAAGGTATTTATCAGCTGTAAGAGTTCTCTGGTGGAATTTTGGGGGTCGCTTATGTATGCTATCATATTGTCTGCAAATAGGGATAATTTGACTTCTTCATTTCTAATTTGTATCCCCTTGATCTCCTTTAGTTCTCTTATTGCTCTAGCAAGAACTTCAAGTACTATATTGAAGAGATGTGGCAAAAGTGGGCATCCTTGTCTTGTCCCTGAGTTTAGAGGAAATGGCTCACGTTTCTCTCCATTTAATTTGATGTTGGCTACTGGTGTGCTGTATATTGCCTTTATTATTTCTAGGTACAGTCCATGTATTCCTGTTCTTTCCAGAACTTTTAGCATGAAGGGGTGTTGAATTTTGTCAAATGTTTTTTCCACATCTAGTGAGATGATCATGTGGTTTTTTCCTTTCATCTTGTTTATATGGTTGATGGATTTTTATATGTTTAACCATCCCTGCATTCCTGGGATGAAGCCTACTTGATCGTGGTGTATGATGTGTTCTTGGATTCGGTTTGCTGGTATTTTATTAACTATTTTTGCACCTATGTTCATGAGGGAGATTGATCTGAAGTTCTCTTTCTTTCTTGGGTCTTTGTGTGGTTAAGGAATCAGGGTGTGTGTGGCCCCATAGAATGAGTTTGGCAGTATTCTTTCTGATTCTTTTGACACTGTTCTCAGATCCTTTTAAATCTTCCTTGGTAGTTTACCCTCCCAATCAGTTTCTTTGGTTGAAGATGCTGCAAGAATTCTGCAATTACTCTTTTTGTTGCTTTTGTGTCAGCATCAGCTACCTTCACGCAGAAGTCCAACAATGCAGGCAGTACTGCAAGCATCCAAAAGGGATGCTTTCAGCCAAACTGGGTTGTGTTCCAGAAACTCTGTGGGAGGTTTCCTTGACAATTCAGGGAAGGAAATTTGGTAGCACTTACCTTCAGTAAGTTTTCCTGTATCCTCGTCTACAACATGTGGTTTCCCATTTTCCAGCATCAGTCTGCGGCACATTAGTGAGTGTAAATGTCATCTAAGGGACCATTCTCATACTCTCTTCACCAAAGTGTAAATTTCACATTGGCAACGGTGATGGAGGTGCAGGAGTCTGTGCGTTTTCTCTCATTCCACACATACACTCTTTTTTATTATGATTTTAACGATCTTTTGCTCTTTTTGGAAATTATGCCCCTTTTGCCAATTTAATCACCCTGCATTTTAATTCTCTTATTTGCATTAGTGGCATGGCTTCTGCATCCAGATTGGACCTGGCCGATTCACTCTGTGGTGCCCAGATAACCTATTATAACTTGAGACAAATCTACTTTTGGAGGGCATCTGAAGGATGTCCAGGGCTGTGGTGTGAACACGTTCTATCCAAAATGAAGGTACTGATAATATAGACATTTTAGTGGGTTGAGCTTTCAGCAGTAATTACACCAAGAGGGCTTCTCATAGCACAAGGCCGTGACCAATTGATACAGAGGCCTTAGACCTCTTGTCCTTCTGCCCTTTGCTGTGTGAGGGCACAGAGGATGTAGGATGAGTGCCCAACTTGGAAGCAGATAGCAGAGCTCACCAGAAGTCTGCCCCTGCCAGTGCTTTATTTCGCCTTTGCTTTGGGTGTTTTGTTGTAGCCACACACACTGGATTAAGAAAAGGACCTTGGTGGGGGGATTATACACTTCCTTATAGTTAGATTAAATCAACTTTTCCCAGGTACAGACATTGGACAGTGATGTAATGTACCTTCAGCAGAAGCTGTGTAAATCTTTGTCAGGTTGTTTTAGATCCTGGGCCCCTGCTGAATAGCCCTTTCTTATTTTGGTTCTGACAAGAGTCCACGCACACACACACACACACACACACACACACACACACACACACACATACACACACACACACACAGAGAGAGAGAGAGAGAGAGAGAGAGAGAGAGAGGACAGAGAGAGAGAGAGATCTATCTCTTGGAGGAATTTACAGAATCTTGTGTTTTTTATGTTTTTGCTTTCTATCATCTATCTGTCTGTTTGTCTATCATATCACATCTATCTATCTATCTGTCTGTCTATCTATCTATCTATCTATCTATCTATCTATCTATCATCTATTGAGTTCTGAGACACTGTGATTGCCTTTGTCTGAGGTCCTCAGTGTGTGGATCTGTCTGAATGTGTGCTTAATTATATGCAGCATTGAAGTTCTTATAACTAACATTCTGAGACTGATAGCAACCACATTGCCTAGGAGACTTTCTTGGGAATTAAAGGAGTCTTGACTCCCGGGCTAAGATTTTTTTACTATCTGGGTCAAGGGCTCATCGAACTAATAAGATTTTTTCCCATGGTTCTAAATGCCTGGTTTGGCTTGAAATTTTGCATTACATTACCATGTCCTTGATTCTGAGTTTTAAAGTATTTGAAACGAGGAACATGAATGTAGTTCAGTGTGCACGCTTGGAGACAGTGCACATATTTGTGGATTTTGTGTAACTGCACTTGTTCCAGTGCTTAACTTAAATGGTTAGCAGTGACATACTGCAAACTGATCTCCTTTATTAAAGGGTAAATGAATCATGCCACCCAGTGTACTTACTCTTTCTTAGTATAGCCTAATTATTTCATTTTCCTGTCAATAAAATTGATATAGAATTATATTTGTGGATCCATATGTGATCTATATATACTTAAACCTCAAAATATTGCTATGAATGAATAGAAACACTGAGTTCTAAGTTGGTTAGGATCTAAAGTCCTAAGCTAAATTTAACTCAGCAAAGCAGGTAAATGTTTGCATTAACAAAATGGCTTTTGCAATCTATTATATCTCTCATTCTAAACTTTTAATGGAATTTCTAAAATTTGTACCTTGAGAACTCTGTGTCTTGAGATCTCGATGTCCCCTTTGGCATCTCTCTTGCCTGTCAGTATCATGCTTTCACTTGGGGAAAGATAAATGTTGCGTATTCTTGTTTGAGAAAGATACCACTGTGAAATATTGTTGTGGAAAGTTTGCCATTTGCAGATTGTGAGATTTGAGACTGTAGCAGGATTTTTCCTACATCTTTGTGGTAAGTAGCTTAGTTTACTTATTTTACATCATAGCTCTACCATAGTGTGGAACACCATAAAAGTCTCTATGTCAACTAAATACTGCCTGCCTCTTACACTCCATCTCCTCTTCTGCAGAGTTCCGTGAACCCAGAGGGAAAGGATTTGATGGAGGCATACCTTTTAGGGTTGAGTGTTACAAGGTCTCTCACTTTCTGCATATTGTCTGGCTGTGGGTCTCTGTATCTGTTCCCATCTGCTTCAGGAGGGAACTTTTCTGGTCATGACTGAGCAAGACCCTGATCTAAGAGTGTAGCAGAATGCTGTTTGATGTGATGTTATTACTATATTCTTTTAGTAGAACAGTCGTATTTTGGTTAATCTTAGGTCAGTGGGATATTTGTGTCAGGTTCTTGGTCACCCAAGCAGTATTGGGTATGAGTCCCATTTCGTAAAGGAGGCCTACAGTCAACTGAGATATTGGTTGAATACTCCCACAAGCTTTGTACTACTATTACAACAGCTTATCTTGCAAACAGGACACCACTGTAGATCAATGAGTTTATGGTTGGATGGTGTTTACATTTCTCCTTTGGTAGCTTGCAGAGTACCATGAATACCAGACCATACAGGTGAAGACTGTAGGCAGGCACCAGCTCTACTTCTCTACACCCAATGAATTGTTTAGCTGATCTCTTCAGCAATAGAGAATTACTGCCAGTTTCTGGAGTGCCACCAATGGACTTGTCAATAGCCAGGGTTGTTTTGGAGTTCCCACAGGGTTACTACTCAGTTAGATATAACCTATTCTCAGTACTGGAAAATTCATTTGCTGACAAGAGATGTCCAGTTGGAGCTATGTCTTTCCCTTTATTTGGCAATTCTATTTAGATTGACTTCATATATGTATATATGTTAGGAACTTTCTACTGTATTGGGTTTCCACATGACCCTCAAAATGGCACTTAGTTTTACCTGCTCATCTGTGTATTCCCCCAAACTCCCAACACACACCTTGCCCAATCTTCCAGGAATCAAAATCTTCTAGACAGAACAGGGGTGGAACACATAGGAACTCAGAGACTGTGGCAAGCATGCCTAGAGGCTCATGAGTCTGCACCAGATGGGATCCCAGAACTGAAAGGAGAAGTGGAGATGTGTCCCAATCACTACCCCAGATGCTATGTCCAATAAATAGTCACTTGCAAATGACAAATTACTTTCCTCCAAGGCCATCTAACTGGTTATACAAATCACTCTTAAGGACAGGCCCCATGCCCAGCAGTAGATGGGCCACACAAAACAAACTCAATGGCATGTTTGGGGTATTCTTTGTTTTAGGGCACATTGTAAAAACATTACAGGTCTTTTGAGTATATGCAGTGGTTTCCGGCTTTTTGTTTTTATAGAATTCCTGTCTGTTGAAACAGTGTGTCTCTGTCGAGTTTCTCGTGTTTTTATTTCCTTGGCTCTTTTTCTTGTTTGTTTTGTCTTATTCCAATAGTTTGTTTTTGTTTTATATTATATTTTTTTATTGTTCCTTAGATGTCTGTTTTCTGAGGAGGGACAGAAAAGGTGTAGATATGGATTGCATGGGAGGGGAGGAGAAACTGGGAGGAGAAGGGGAGAGAAAACTGTTATCAGAATATATTGTATAAAAAAAATCTATTTTCAATAAAAAGAAAAGAAAAACAATGCCTAAAAAATGTATCTTTCTTCTGATAGCATGAATGATCTCTTGGAGCAAAATTGCTGTGGTTGAAAAGACAATAGAGTTTGTTATGAAATTGAGTTTCCCCAGGAGTACCACATGACTGCAGGCTATTAATTATCCAGTTTTATTGTTATCTTTTGTTCAGAACAATAGTGCTCCCAAGGTCCCATGGAACTTTTCTCCCATACAATTATGTCAGGCTTTGATTAAGCATCATAGTATACAGTTCATTAACAATGTATCTTAAAATGAGTTTTTGATTGAACACTTTTATTGGTCATTTACTATAATTGATGGATTCTGCTGAAATTTAACATAGAAAATTTGCAAAGACAGTTACAGTATTTTTCATTATGTATCACTATGTAACCCACCCTTTGTGAAAAACCCAATTTTATTTAAAAAGAAAACATTAACTTTCAAAAATTAGATATTGATCTATGCCAAGGCACTTGCCCTTCTCATAGTTTAATTAGAAAACCAAATCTATTGATATTGAATAAAAGTAAGAAAAATTTGGGAAATTCAATAATATGATTAATCTATCTGATTTCCCCCTAGTATTCAAGTCAGGCTCCAGGGAAGTAAATCATCTCATCAAGCTGGCCAGGGTCTTGACCTGCTTAACTGGATCTCAGGCAAATTATTAAGTGTCTCTGGTTTTTGGTAAAAAGGAAACTGAATCAGGTATCTTTATATGCTCCTGTATATTGGAGCATTCCATGCTTCTTTATTTCTCTAATACTGGTTACTAAATGAAAACCCTCCAAAAACTTATATTTTAATCATAAAATGAAAAGATTTGGAGGACACCATTATTATTACCATTACTATTGTTATTTTTGTTTCATTTTTTGTTTTGTTTTAGAAGACAGGGTCTCATTTCATAGCCCAATCTGGCTTTAAACTCACTATGCAGCCCAGTCTGACCTTGAAATTGTGGCAATCTTCATGTCTCAGTCTCTTGAGTGCTAGGATTGCAGATATATTCTTCCATGTGTGGCTCAGATTTATAATATGTTAGTTAATAGTTCTGATAGTTATCATATTACCATGATAGAAATCGGTTTTCCTTATGTTTTATAGAGTTTCCTTCAACTGAAATGGTGACTGAAAATCAAAGGGAAAACATTCCCTTCTCATACTTTGCAGTGAGAATGATTGGACATCTATGAACAATGGGCTACTGGACATGTGTGTGAATCTTTGTCATTGCTATCATAGAGGAGGGTCAGCGCTACCATTGGACATGCCTGTGAATCTGTGTCATTGCTGTCATGGGGAATTTTAGTTTCTGATCACAGGCTCTCTTTCAGGGAAGGGAGAACAAGTCACTGCTTACTTATACGTCTTGCATATTGATTCTTACTATCTTTGCCCTTTATGTTTCCCCTTTTCTCCCCTGCGTAGAATATAAAGCTTATGAATTCAAATGTGTACTTCTAACATTGCAGTGAAATCTAGAAGCTGAACAATGAAAATTAGCTGACTATCTTGACATGGATTGTGTATGGACAAAAGTGCCCAGTCTCCTGGACTTGAAAGAAAGAGAATCCTAAATCTAAAGATGGTAAGTCTAAATTTTATCCACCACAAAATAATATCATCTTTCTCATCTTTCTCCTGCTCACTCTTCCCTCATCCTCACTCTTCTTCCTTTCCTCTTCTCCCCTCTCCATCCATAAACTTTCTTAAACATCACTGTAACACTATCCATTAAGAGTAACAAAATGTGTTGTGTCTTTACCAAATTTTGATTAATCTGTCCATTATTCCTCTACAACATTCAATGGATTGCAGTTCCTTATGAGACTGTATCTGAATTTGTTGATTATCTTCAATGCTATGCCCCTCTACCACACCTCTTCTCACCTTGATCATCCTCTTTTTTCCCTCTAACGTTTATTTATTTCTTCAAGTTACATGTCAATCACATTTCCCTCCCTCCTCCCCCTCCTGATTCCACCCTCCTTCCCTTTTCCCCCTCACTCTCCTATTCACTTTTTCAAAAAAATTTAAGGTGTATCTTTCCCCCCAACAGCTCTCCCTTTTAGTACAATTAAAAGCTCTTTTTCTTATAACAATAAATACAATAGGAAACAATAAGAACAATTAGGCAACAATTATGAAAATTATAAGGTATAACATACCATTCTCAATGTCCAGTCCATACGTATTTGGCAACTGATAATATTCTATCATCTATCTATCTTGATGAGTTCGAAGTTCTATACCTAACTCAGTTTCCATCCTAACTTGCATTACCAACTTAAAAACATCATCTTAGACTTAGAACATACTTTTAATTCCTAAACAACTTAAAAGTTCATTGTGAGACTGTAACTCTCTAGTCTTCAACCACATCAGTGACCTGAGAAGGATAAATATATCTGAATAAACAGGAAGTGCAGAGCAAGCAGCTTCCAAAACTAAGAAATTACAGACAATTGGCTGCCTAGACAGTCCCCAATTTATCTTATAACATTGGAACATCTATCTTCAGCCTTTTGACCCAGTATCTCTGACAAACATTAATTGTAAAGCAGGAGTTATGAAGGACTTGCCTACACTGTCTTGGCAGAGCTAGGCTGTCAACCTATCTGCTTCTACATTTTGTCCTTTTTGGATAGCAATCTGTCTACAGGTGAAGCAAGGGTTTTCTCTTGCCCAGTGACAAGCTTGCCACTAATTCAGCCATCTTCAAGTGGAGATTCTTCAATGTTCATCATCCACTTGGAGTAGAATAGAGGGTACTGTCAGGAGGTGACATGTCTCAACATCAAAAAAATCTTAAGTTAAGAGAACATCTTTAAATGTCATATTCTACAGATCTCTTCATGTTTTTTGAAGACCACCTATCTATCTCTGTATATTTGGATAAGCAAATGTTGCTTGTCTCTTAGCAACTTGATTTCTGATTAACTTAGAAAACATCTGTGATACACTATACTAGTACCTAAAAAATGACAAGTTTGAATGACTATTAGTTTACATTTCTTAATTGTCATAAACAGTTTGTGACAGTTGCTATCCAAAGGCCAAAAATTCACATTGCATTTTTAAGCATTACATAGGTACAATATCTTAAAAAGAGTTAACCTTAATTTTGTATGAATATACAAATATATAAGAATAGATTCAATAATCTACCCTTTTTTATTCATCATGTCTATATCCCCTTTTTTCTTTTCAAGTCTGTGCACCCTCTACATAGGAAAGAATGAAGGATAGAGGAAAGAAAAAGAGAGAAATCCCTGGGACTAACCTTCTAAACCTTGTTTAACAAGACCATTTAATAATTTGTAACCAATCCCCCTAAATATTGACCCTCCTCTTTAACCAAAATAAGAAAGCATGAAAAGCCGGGCGGTGGTGGCGCACGCCTTTAATCCCAGCACTTGGGAGGCAGAGGCAGGCGGATCTTTGTGAGTTCGAGGCCAGCCTGGTCTACAAAGTGAGTCCAGGACAGCCAGAGATATTCAGAGAAACCCTGTCTTGAAAAACCAAAAAAAAAAAAAGAAAGCATGAAAAAATAGGGTGTGCAGAAAGTGAATTCACTGTCACATGTCAGTCTGAAGACATCCTTGGAGTTCATTCTCATGATGATTTGATTTGTTCCCCTCATGTGGCATGAACAAGCAAGGCACCCTTGATAGTAGCTGATATATAAAGCCACATAGAAGAGATAATTGATCATCTGTTTTGATGAAGTGGGGCCTAGAGAAATAATATAGATTATATGCTTTATAGTAAATATACCTTTGAGAATGTCTCTCTCTATATATATATATCCTGTGGCACATTTCTTTTTTTTTTTTTGGCTAAATATAAAATGACGCAAAATCAAGCTGGTAACTTGAATACCAGCTAACAATCCTACTAACTTGTGTTCTTGGATCAAAGATGAAAAATGGAAATTTGTACCAACGCACCAACAGCACTAACATTGGAAAGCAACACAGCATATATATCCCATGATCTGTCAATTTTTAGTTCTGTCATTATCAAGGAAAATAGAATATTAAAGAAAATTTGAATTCTCTAACCTGAGACTCAGATGAGATCGGAACATCTTGTCTTTCTGTCAGCAATCCGGTATTTTGAAAAAGCCAAGTTTAGTGGTTAATCATTCTGACCTGTAGCCTTCAATCTGTCTTAAATTCTTAAGCAACCAAGGTTACCCAATTCATATCTAGCATTTGGGCTCCTGGTTTCTATGTGAGATATTTTGTAAAAATCTATAAGAAATGCCTAGTACACAGAAGGCTTGTACAAAATAGTCATGTGTTCTTGGTGTCAGTTTGCTCATACATGAAACGAGTTTAATCTACAACATAATAGTTAAGTAAGCAGGATCTTCTGGACAGCTACAACCAATTTCACACTAGATCCCAATTAATTGAACCAGTAAGAACTGAGCTTTCCAGGGCTGAGGGCCTTGGTCATTTGCAGGTTTCCTGCACAAATCCTGACTTGTTCAAGCTTCTAGCTACGGTAACACACTAACACAGAAACATATCACAAATCTTTTCAACCTCTTTACGTTACTATTGCTTGAGCCAATAAACATTCTACATGAGGTGCACATGCCAATAGTGTCCAATGTTTTACCTTCAGTTTTCCTGAAGATGGTCTTTCTGACAACTCGTGCTAAAAGGGCATCATTTTGATGTGGAGAAGTACAATGAGCCCTCAAGATACTGTGGTAAATCATATTGTCATCAGCGAAGGATGCCACAGCCAACTGAATACCAGCTTTTTCAGCAGAGTCCTACAATGGAGTCTATCTATCTAGTGTGCCCACAGAGTGTTTCAATTGTCGTTGAAATTATCACTTGGGGCCCTCTCAGCCCAGGTTTCTATAATTAACAATATACATTGAGTTTCTTTTACTGTGAGATAATATAAAGACAAAAGAACCATTTGGTTTAGAATAAATCCAAGCACTGTAAGAAGTGGACATATTTTCCTAAATATTTAACTTATTTTTCTAGTGAACCACACTTGGCAGCCTAACATGATTGGGAGAGATTGCAGAGATGTATTAAATTAACTCAAAATCCCAGCTTTGAGATTTTGATCAATGATTTTTACCTCCTGCTAGACCATCATTTCTTCATTAGTGAAATGGAAATGAGAATTCATTCATCACTTGGGTTGCCATAAGATTTCAATGAAAAAAAAAAATCCTATTCTTTGGTTCTGCATTGGACTCACCATAGAGAAGATGTTTGGTTAAAAAAAAAATCAATTTTAGTTTAAGACATGGTGTGAATGCTTCCTTATACACTCCACTCCTCACTAACAGGATGTTGTTGAAGTTTTCAGATAGATCTGGCCAAGAAGCTAAACCAATGCAGTTTATTTGATGCCTCATTAATGTACCTACCTATACACCACTTGATCATCTCTGGAGTCTAGGGTTGACTTGGATATAAATGTGGACACATGCTTGGGATTTCTATTCTCAGTTGTAAAGTATCTGTACACAATAAGGAAACAGATTTATCAGTGGGGTGACTATACTACCAGCCAATAGTTTCTGTACAGATTTAGGCAGATTGGAACAAGAAGAAGTGAATTCCTTCCAACATGTAATTCAAGTTAAGCTATGGACATGCATTGTCTCACTTACTCATCAGTATTCCATTACATAATTTTTTGCATAGTAGATGACTCTATCTTTCAACCCTATGAACATTTTTCTTTCTTCTTTTGTAGACAAGAATAGCTTTATAATTAAATTCTTATAAATTGAATATGTAAAATAAACTTTGAGAATCTAGTTGATACAGGGTTTCATTCACAAGGTCTAAGGATATGCCAAACTACATTTCTCCAAGCACCTCAGTGATGTCCGTGCTCCCAGCCTGTGGTCCATGGTTTGAGGAGCAAACTCAAGGCACATCCCAGGTCACTTTCTGAATCAACTGCTATTGTTCTTTCAGCATTTTTCTTACATTCAGGAAGCATGAGCAGAATTTTAAATTTGTTTGTTTACTTCCTTATCCCATGGTAGTCATAGCTAAAATAAAAACAGAACCAAAACAGCCCCATGGCCTTCTTAGATGCTTTTAGTTGCTTATGTCCAAGAAAAACTCCTCCTAAGAAGAAGAAAGCAAATATGAACAGTATGTGGTTTTGTATCAACTTTAAAATGATGACCAAATTTTACCTAATGCTCTCCTTTAGCAAACTTAATCACTTTGTTTCCTTCTTTGGTCAGGTGTGTGTGTGTGTGTGTATGTGTGTGTGTGTGTGTGTGTGTGTGTGTTTTGAACATTCAGTAGCTTGGTTTTCTTATATTTTTGGTTGTGAGCCTAGCCTTTAATGGCTGAGCCATCTCTTCAGCCCCGTAGCTTTGATTTTCTAACCACAGAGAAAGTAAAAGTCTCTCATGGAAAAATAAATCACTCTCATGATATTAGCATGTTACGGAACCATGTCTGTACCACAGGATGAGCATTCACAGTAACACCCAACAATGGTCAGTCTTGAATCCTATCCAATCACCAAGAACAGATGAAAAGTGATCTCTGTGAACTTATTAATAACCACAATAAAGACACGGTAGGCAACCCACTGGACTCCCCACCCCACTCTCAATTATGTGACATGAGGCTATTAACAAGCATTGCTATAAACTCATTATTTTAAGGGCTGTTTCTTCAGAAAAGTCTGGGCCAAGCATTCCAGAATATATTATCGTTTCAAACACAGATTCTCACTGACAACATTTTGTGGGCATCCATCTCATATTAATATTAAGCCAAGGAAATAATGGTCCTTGTTTCTTTCCTTGAAAATAACAGGAATAGTGGGTACTTGTTCCTTCTGAAAAACAGGAAATATCTAAGCCAGCAGCACTCACACTGGTACCATTCCTGCCTTGCTTCAGTTATCCTTTGAACCTTGCCAACTTCTCCACAATGCATCTGTCTACTAGCAAGGGAGAGGCTTGTGTGAGAGATCTGCTTGTAAAGGTTATCTCAGGAGCAAATGATAAGCAGTTCTGCCTTAGGAAAAGTCTTAATGGGCTGTGGAACTGGGTAGGCAGGCAGAAAATGGGGCATCTGGTGAGTATTTTCTCAATTTAGGAACAAAACGTTTCAAAATTTGGACTTATTTCTTCATAAGCCAGAACTAACCTAATAATTGCTCTCTGGTTCTTTTCTCTCACCTTGAAGCCATGAATGTTCAGGTGTTAATGCTTGTTGTCTTTATGAGATTCCCAGAATCCTTGAGGTTCTCATTCACCAGATAATTTACAAGAGGTGAGGGGATGGACTGAGGGCATAGAAGCTAGAGGCTTGAAAGGATTTGCCATCAAGGCTTAGAGAGACTTCCTGTTGGCACCCTTGCCAACATTTAAGTGTTATATTTTATTTTGTCCTTTCTGTTGAAGCTAGCATGGCCATAGCCCCAGATTGTGCCCCAGGGTCTGCATGTCTATAAACACAAGAAGAGGAATTGCTGAGACTTCTATTTGTTCTATTAATTCAGAGAGTCCTTCAGTGAGTCCCAAGATCAATAGAGCCCTGGCTTTCTTCCTTTCCTCTTCTTTGCCAGCTCCCATTGCCCCAAATTTGCCTCTTCCTTTGTTCAGCTTACTGTTGAGGCTGAAAGTCACAGGAGTCTCACCCTCTCTTCTCATTTCCCATGGTAACTAAAATAACCCTAGTTTCTATACTGTTTCACTTTAAAATTTTACCTACCTAACCTTTCAGGGCAATGAAAGGAGTCCCAGAGCTCATGGAACCACCTCTGAGTCTACTTGTGCTCGTTTCCTCTTTATATGCAAATGGTCTAAAGGGGAAGGGCTTTAGGCATTACTTGGACAGAGTTAGACCCCTGAAGAGTTCAAGTGGCCCTAGACTTTTCCACTGTATTGCTTTGTGTTTCTGTACCCCTGTCCATTCTTACTTGTGTGACAAATGGCATGTGCATATGAGCGAGAATAAATATATATATAATTATTATCATCATTATTATTATTATTTTAAAGCCAAGGTGAGAATGATAAAACTCAAACAAGGATGGCACACAGTTCAGCTTTTGGCGGAATCTCGATTCGCCATCATTCTTCAGTGATGGTGACTGACTTATGCATGAGATCCTTGTTTTGTTTTGGTCTCTGGAAAGCTACCTTGCTTGGGACAAGTGTTTATTTGTTGCAGCAGCCAGACCATGGACACATAATAAAGTTTCCTTCCTGAAGATGCTCTTATCTACTCATTCAGCTATAGAAAGGACGTTTCCCAGATGAGATTCCCTACTTATTCGGAAGAAATATTTTGCTTTTCTTGAAATTTCTGTTTCCTTTATTATCAGTACTAATACAGAAGAAAAGTAGGAGAAGGGAAAAATTATTATGCAAAATCAAAGAAATGTTGGGGTTAAGACCTTGTTAATGTTTGTATCTTAAAGACCTCAAAGAAACATATGCTAATGTAAGACATCATTAGAGATGATAGCTCTTCTAAGAGGATGGCACTTGGTGGGAAGAAGTTAGATCATTTGAGGTGTGGCCTTGAGGAGGAAATCAGGACCCTGGTATTATTATTGTTGTTGCTGCTGTTCTTCTTCTTTTTCTTCATTTTCATGCCTGAGAGGAATAGACTTCATCTTCATGTCATTATGAATTGTGCCTCTACTAAGCATTGAGGCCAGTTGGTTTTAGACTGGAGTGTTCATGATGGGGGGAGGGTGGCTAAAATATCTCTCACTTCTTTTAAACTTAATTTACCTTGTTTGTCAGAATAAGAATCTTCTGGTGAAATGAAATGGAAAAATTAATATGTCCACTACTACAAAGAACTACTTCCTGTCAAGAAAATGACCATTTGTAAAGTCAGCTAGTTTCTAGAATTTTCTCTGACAACTGCTGTAACTAACTTCCAAGGGGGCCTTGTTGTCTGTCAGTATGATTCTCTTTCAGGTCCCTGCTCTTGCCTTGTTGGAGTGATCGTGTGTTCTTTTACTAAAGAATAAATGAAGTCAATGTTGACGACAGTACAGAGAAGACTTTTACATTAGAAACAATATTTCTACGATGATCAATGGCCCATCTAAACGGAATAATGGCTAGAAGAGAGGTACAATGGGCAAGCATTCTCCATCTGCTTGCTCATTTTCCTCACATTATTCTTGAACGTCTTGGAATTGGATTCAGGAACTTTCTAAAAACATGAATATATATAGGGTTGATTCATTTTAACTGCTAGTATTGGACTCACATAGGGAGTACTCTTAATTTCCACTCCACACTCCTGCCTAATGTGTAGCCCCGTGCTTCATGACTGACAGTCCCTATCCTGTACTGAGAAACCATCTGTCTCCACAGTTCGCCCACACCAGGATGGAGTTATTGTCAATGTGGCAGCCAGGACTGCAGCAACAGGCGCCCGTGCCAGACAACACAGGTGGTTGGGCTCATTGAGAGTCACCAGAGAAACTGAGAGAAGGCCAGCAGTTGGTCGGTGGGGTGGAATATATCTGAAGGCATTATGAGCCATCCCAATCTCATGAAACCTCGTTCAAGTGGACAATGAACCCTAGATTTCATACATCAACACCAATTCACAGAGATGGCAGCACACTGTAGTGTCAGACTATAGTTATTGAAAATGTACTATAATAGTGTGGTGCCATGAACTTTGGATACATTCCATAATTCAGTCTACATAAAATCTCTGTGAAGGAGGTATTATTATTATTACCCTTATTTATAGAGAAAGAAAATAAAAATTAGTTATTGAACAGTGTTTATCCAGATAGTGATGAATGTACCTAGGCAACTTAGCTCCAGAATCTACACTGTTTACCAGCAGATTTCAATGCTTTTCTTGTCCTGGAGAATATGTTCTTATGGTCATTATATCTAACTCTAGGGTTTTCAGTATATTTAGAAAAAACACAAGGAACTACTCTAAACAATTTCTTCTAGAATGACTCCTTAAAAATCACTAGATTTCTTCCCCCAGTTCCATCCATTTACCCACAAATTTAACTTTTCCTTACAGTTGAATAACATTTTATTATATATATATATATATATATATATATATATATGTACAACATTGTATTATCCACTCATCTTTTGATAGACAACTTAGGCATCTTTAATCTCCTACCTATTGTTACTAGATGAGCAATGAACATGGATGAGAAAACATCTCTATAATAGGATACCAAGTCCTTTGGATATATGCTCTGGTGTGGTACAGCTGGTTCCTATGGTAGGCCTATTTATAATATTTTCAGGGGCCTCCACACTAATTTCCAAAGTGACTACTCCAATTTATTCACTTATAGTCAGATTTTAGCAATATAGCACATGATATCTATACCACAACCAATGCACCAAAGGGAACATGGACATAGACTTTTTCTTTTTCTCCCTGTCAATGAGACACTTTTCCCTAGTGGTGCTGCCTTGTAGGTCCCCGTTGTATGAGGAGGCTCTTTGCATATTCTAGATATTAAACTGTTGGATATACAGCTGGCAAATACAAATACATACAAATACAAATCTCCAATTCTGTAGGCTGTCTCATCACACAATTGATTGTTTCTTTTGCTGTACTTTTTAACTTCATGAGGTCCAATTTGTCAATTGTTGACATTAATTCCAGAAACTACAAAAGCCTCATTTAAAAGTTCTTACCAATACCACAGAAGATCCTACTTAGCTCATACAATCCTGAGAAAGAAAACAAAAACGAACAAGCAAACACAAAACAATGCTGAAATGATGGTAACTCCAGATCTGAAGACAAACTACAGAACCCTTGTAATAAAAGTAATATTGTGTTGGCATAAAACAGACATGTAGATCAATCAAAAAAAAATCAAGGCCCAAACATGACTACATGCAATTTCAGACACTTAATTTTTGCCCAAAATGCCTAAAACATATGATGGGAAATCAAAGAAAGATTCTTTAACAAATGGAGCTAGGAAAGCTGGATATCCACCTTCATAAATGAAATTCGATTTATATCTATCACCTTGTACAAAAACTAACTTCACACGAATCAAAGACCTAAACTTGAAGCCTGAAATATTGAAATCGGTAGAAGAAAACGTTATGTGATTTAGGTGTATGAAGGACTTCCTAAACAGGATACCATCAGCCTAAGAACTAAAGTCAACAGCCGACAGTAGGATTCCATGAAATTAAAATGGTCTGCACAGCTAAGAAGAGAATCAATTCAGTGAAGAGAAAATTCACAGAATGGGAGAGAATCTTTCTAAGCTGTACAACTATCTCCCAGAGGATTAATATCCAAAACATATAAAGAACTCAACAAAGAGTCAATAAAACAAATGACCCAATCTGATAAAATAGACCTGAGAACTGAACAGAGTGTTCTCAAAAGAAGGAAAAAAATGACTAACAAATATCTCAAAAAATATCCAGTATCTCTAGCAATTAGAAAAATTTAAATAAAACAACCGAGATTTCAACTTACTCCAACCACAGTGAAAAAGATAAACAAACAACTGGCAACACATACTGGAGCAATTGTAATATGAAGGAAACCCCCATTAAAGAAGAAATGTAATATGAAGGAAACCCCCATTAAACAAGAAATGTAATATGAAGGAAACCCCCATTAAACAAGAAATGTAATATGAAGGAAACCCCCATTAAACAAGAAATGTAATATGAAGGAAACCCCCATTAAACAGGAAATGTAATATGAAGGAAACCCCCATTAAACAGGAAATGTAATATGAAGGAAACCTCCATTAAATACTGGTGGGATTGCAAACTTGTGTGGGGAATTCTCTAAACTAAAAATAAATCTCCCACACCCAGTGGCATATCCAGCTACACCACTCCTTCGGAAGTGTCCAAGGGACTTAACATCAGACACAGACACATTAATTGCTGCTCTATTCACATTTCTAGCTTGGAAATGAAAACCACCTAGTTGTCCTACAATTGAAGAACAGATAATGAAAATATGGTGCATATATAAACCAAGAAGACATAGATGTAGAATAGGGACATGGAAGTGTACTGGGGGCAATGAGGTAAGTGGGAGATAAGACAGTGCGGGAGCTAGAAATACACAATACTCTATGAACTATGTATAAGCATGCATTAAATTACAAATAATAAATCTGATCGATATAAAAACGAAAAATCATTCAGTTATATAGAAGCTTTTTCCAGGTGCTCTGATCCTGTTGATTACAACCAGGTTACTTCAAGCCTTCAGATCTACATAGTGCTTCTGTCGTGTTTCAAAGAATGAAGACAGAATATTCTATTGGCCTCTAGAGAAGTAATGCATTAAATAAGTCAGATTTCAGGATTGTAGTTTTCACTTCGCCATGATGACTCTGCCTAAGATTAGAAAACAGCATCATCCTTATCCCTGTCTTTTTTGAACTTAATATATATAACATTCAACATTTAATGAAGCCCTGTTGATTCTTTCCAATCCATCTTCTCTTCATTCCTGTTGTGTAATTTCAGTTCCCAGATTTCTCCTCTCTGCCATGAATGTTTTATGAGGTTCTTAATTTGTATCCTACTCCTCACCCTCTACCCTCTCCTAGTAAACAGCATTGTTTTGATCACAGACCTCACAAATCTGAGCAATTTCCCCCACTTGCTTCACTCTCTACCTCTTATTACACTCCAGCATACTGTGTCGACTTCCTTAATCTACTCATTATCTGCTATTTCCCCATTAGGTTATCAGCCCACAGGAGCAGCTATTATCTGCTTTGTTTTGTTTAGGTTTGGTTTTTTGATGGGGATAATGTGTTAACAATAGAACTGAATCTGTGTTAGGCATTTGAATTCTTATTATTTTCTGTTAAAAAAAAAATCTACCTTGTCTTGACATTTCTTCCAAGATGAAGTAGAAACTTCTTGCCAGTGATATGCTTTTCAGTAGTCTCACACAAACTTTCCACCTGGTTTTCTTGTTTCTTCCCCTCTATCCAACTTCTGAGAAAGTGATCTGCTTGGCATTGTGCTGGACATCTGCCATGTCCACTGCACATGTTCCTTCATCTGAAAAACTCTTCCCAAGGGCTGTGCTGTCAATCATCTTCTCAGCTGTCTCATCAGTTATTTCATACATCCACCTACCTATCCATTAATTTGCTCATATATTACCTGCCAAAACTCTGCAGGTTTGAAGATGCAATAAAAAAAATTTCCATTTCTAAGAAGCCTTACAGACTCCCGACACTAGGGCTAGCCAAATTTCTGAATACCCTTCACAGTATCTTATATATAGCTTTGTTTTGATTCTTGTCATAATGAGTAGCAACTTATCTTAGATACTTTTTTGGCCTCCATGGACAATGAGATACTTCAGAATAAGAGAAGAGTCATATGTCCAATGGTCTTTAACAGCTTTTGGCACATAATAAGAACTTAACAAATGTGTAAAGAATTTTGGATGAATAAATGTATAAAATACATTTAAATACAATTTCAGTAAATTTTAAAATAAATTATATTTAAATAAAATTTTAAATAATTTATATTTAAACTAAATTATGATTAAATTTGTAGTTATGTTATCTTAAGTAAATATACATATTTTTGAGAAGAAACAATTGTCTTGAGTTGAAGATTTTGCAAACTCTATAATATTCTACCAAGATATCAGAGAAACCTCAGAATATTTCTTTACTATTGTTGTAAAGTGCACACTTAAGTTGTACTAAAATAATAATGTACATTATCTGAAATCCATAGACTAGTAACCAAGTAACAGAGCAACGTTTGCTGGAACTGTAAACCAAGTAATGAAGCAATAATCAGTTAGGTAACGCAGCCCACAAAAAATATTTAGGGCTTAATACATCTGTATTCTCTGTACATAACTCTGTGAATCTAAGAAGAATGGATTGCTAGGTAAGGTCACATTTTGTCTCCAGGACAGACAAATGAACCATTTCAGATGAGAACTATTTTATAATGTGATAGTCATTCTGTCCCTCACCCACCCACCCATGTGATTAACACTCTAAAAGTAACTTAATTGAATGTAAATGTAATTTGGTTTTGAAATGGTCATTGCTTGTATCTGTGTATCTTAAAGACAAGTGCTTTGTTTTCCATTCTCTCACCATGCTTCAGACCCTTCTCAACTCAGGCGTGGCCTTTGTTTGCTTGGTCTTTATTCTTGTTTTTAATCCAGAGCTGGGCGGGGGAGGGGGAGGGATGGGGATGACACAACAGACTGCCTGAAGCACATTATAGATGAGTAGGAGTATGTAGTTGAGATTTCCCCAAGAAAGGGTCCTAAAACAAACTGACAATTTTCTTTATTGGTGCAAATGTAGTGCTAAAATAAAAAAAAAAAATTCTAAGCTTTACTTGCAGTGTTTGTTGAGATATTTCTGTGTGCTTATCTTAATCCTAGGACTGATGATTCTGGGCAAAACGCTGAAGCTGCAATGCTTGTGTATTCATTGGTTTCCATCTGCAGAGCATACAGACCTCACATTGTTCATTGGGAGTCCCTCTTATTGTTCAAGTGTCTATCACAAAAGAGGGTGCCTTAGTCCTCTAGGGTAACTGGCTGTGGTACCAATGGACACAGATGGTGAATGAATGCATTAATATGCTTTGTTCATGATGGAAATTGCACAGAAATAATACATTAGCTTGAAAGGATTGCTCCCCATTTTGCAGCAGAAGTTTTGGAGGCCATGTCTTCATGTACAAAATGAAATGGAGTTTTGAGGAAATTATTTAACTTTTGTGATGTATGCAAGGTAATTTCAGCCACCTGTACTAATAATTAAGCATCTGTGATTAACTTTAATGTGAATCTACCCAACTAGTGAACTTCCCTGATGGCTTTTCAACCACCTTTATTTTTAATGCATCCGGCCATGCTTCCTAAGCACCCCCAATAACAGCTGTGTTTGAGGCTTATAATGCAAAGCTATGTTTCTGCCCTCTAGATGAAAGAAAAGAAATGGCAACATTCTACTGTATCTTAATTATATTTTTTCTGTTTTTTTTTAATGAGTTTTTGACAGAGCCATCTGTAAAATGGGAAACACAGAGCCCTGCCCCATCTCCATAGGAGAAGGGCTGTGATGAGGCAGTCTATAATAGCAAAATGTCGTACATATGCTACATTGTTTGGGTGTATTTGTACAGGCAAGGAGTGATGAGCATACCTAAATAACAATAAATAACTAAATAATGAAATAAGTGGCTGTGTCTGGATTTTAATCTTGAAAGGAATCTCTTCTTTTATAAATTAAGACAAAACTACTATGGGGGGCATTTGGAAGTTGCATACAACTACAAATACGCTATGCTTACATTTAGACATGAATCCCTGATGGGTACTCTCTGCTTGGCCCTGTGAGAAGAGCCCTGGAGGTGAGGACACCTTTGTGTGCACTTCTCTTGTCTCCCAGTCTATGGCAACCTCACGTTCTTATTTCCTCCTCTACCAATTTCTGCCAGTAATTTTACCAATTTCCATTAAATCTTTTAAGAGGAATCTGTTTCCTGCAACCAATGCAACAGCCTAAATACAGTCAAAAATTAAGTCGAAAATCTGTACCTGTCAAGATGGCTCAGTGAGCAAAGGCTCTTCGCCAAAACTCATGACCCAAGGACAGCCAACTCCTGCAAGTTGACCTCTGACTTTCCCACGTGCACCGTGGCATGCCTGAGCCCCCTCTCTCCTGCTTTGCTCTTAATAAATAAATGAATGCAAAAATACAAAATCTATTTCTCTCATCTCTCACAACTGCCTACCTCTTTTCTGTAGACCATCACCTCCCACGGGGAAGGATATTCACAGCCCCATGATCCTACAATGGTCCTCCTGAATAGCATAAAGAGTAAGTCTATGGCACCAGTTTTTGAAAAAGGAGAGAGCTTTGTTTAAATGTAGCAGTAAACTGAGATATACTGCCAGTCAGATCAGCCAGTATTCAAGGTTTAACTAAGGGGGGAGGAGCTCCTTGCTGGTTGGATGTCAAGAAGGAAGAGATGATATGCAGCCTTAAATTCGGGGCATCATGCACCTTCAAGGGTTAGATGTTATTTGGGGGGCTGAGGGGCCTATCATGTTCTTGTGCGTCATTTTGAGCTTGTGACATAAAAAGGGCCATTGTCCAGATGAGCTGACAATCTGTGAATATTCATTCTTCAAAATCAAGCTACAAACTCTTGAATGGATACTGAAAACAACTTAAGGGTTTTGATGTTTAAGGAACTTTGTTCCAGATGTAGATGCCTAAACTGTTCTCATTGGTGTGCATTTTTGAATACCTCAAGCTAGTCTCTGGACATATTTGAATGTGTACAAATGTACTTTTTTACTGCTTTGTAATTTTTTTTAAATTTGGATTTTTTTCTAGATATAGTTTTCTTAAATTGTATTATTACAGTTTTTGAAAGTTATAGACTTTCTTCATGATCAACAATAAAAATCTTTAAATGAGAAGGTTTTCTATTTGTTCCTGACAAAAAATATTTTATATATTATGTAATATATTATATATATTTATAAATGTATATATAAAAACATAAATAGGAAATAGTAAATCATGTTTGTGAGCTCAGTTTTTATCTTTTTGTGTTTGTGATTACTTAAAATCTACTATTAAAAAGTTTTAAGACTTTTAAAATAAATCCATAATACTCCATAATGTACTGGTATTTTTAAACTGTTGATTTTTTTTTCAGTCAACTTAGAATTTTGAACAAAATATTATAATTGACATGATTTTTACATATACCTTAACATATAAATCACTTTCACTTATGTATTATACGTAACATATATAATCTATATCATCTGCATATTAATTACATACATATATTTATTCTCAATAAACATTCTACATACTACAGTAGGAAAAATGTAGATGTAGATGGTCAAAGAGTATGTATTTTCTTTCTTTTTTATAGAGAAAAATACAATTTTTCAAACAGTTTATTGTAGAAGGAGTATCTTCTGTATTTTATGGATGCATGTACCTGTTAATAAAAATCCTGTGGCCTATAAGAAAGGGTAGAATAGTAGGTGAGACATCCTGCAGACAGAGAAGATTCTGGGAGAGCGGCAGGCGAAAGATTGACTGGGGAAGACGTTGGAGGACAGAGGCATGGTACCTGAGTACAGGTAACCAGCCATGTGGCAGAACGTAGACTAGAATAAATGGGTTACTTAAGGTATGAGATAGAGAAGAGCCTACCTGTATGGTCTAGGTATTTGTAAATATATTTTGAATCTCATGAGTCTTTCTTCCAGGAGCTTGGAGCAGGGAGGAAAACCCCCTGCAACACTTTATAGTATTTCACATTCTCACTGAAATGGGACCAAACACCTCTCCTGGTTCATCATACCTACACTGAAGTTAATTACTTGTGTATACTTGCTAATCTGTCCTTTTAACAATGGTGTCTTATGACTTACAGCAAGGCTGAGGACCATATCAGGTGTGTATTGCACATTGCACTTCCTGTTTTACTGATGTTTTCTTTCTTTCTTTTCCTTGTTGATCTATTGGAGCTCTTGATTATCTTTTGTAGAATTACACCTCTTAACACTGCATGTATAGATTTTCCTTCCTTCTCACCCTTGTCTCTTGTCATTACCTATTTTGTAAATGTAAAGCCCCAGATAATCTGGGAGATAAACTGCAGAGCTCTTTGTGACATTTGATCAGTCATGTAGCCATGTTTCTGCTCTGGATTCTCTTACACACATGTCTGTAACCAAGTCCTCATGACAGGCAAAAGGCTCTGCACAGGGTCCTCTAGGGCTTCTGTGGGGCCTAGTGACCAAACAAGGCACAGGTAAATGGATAGGCTGTCCAATTGCCAAGGAGGAAGAGAGGCTGGTTGTCAGAATGGATCACTAAAGTGAGGGGAGCAGAACATCTTTGAAAATGGTTAAATGGGAAATAAAGGAGCATAAAAAATAATGAATGTTTCCCAAGAACAATCTTGATTTCCTATAGGATAGAGTCATAGATAGTTTTTTAATTAATTGATTAATTTATTTATTTGTTTTACATTCAGATCACAACCCCTCCCTCCTCTTCACCTGGTCCCACCCTGCTATTCTCTTCCTCCTTCCCACCTCTCCTCCTCAGAAAAGGGAACCCCTCATCAATGCACCCAGGCATTAAGTCACATCAGGACTAAGAGCATCCTTTTACACTGAGGCCAGACTCCAGGAGCTCCACCTAAACACAGAAGTGCCCAAGAAAGAATGCCTGAATCTCACCCAGAAGGGAAATATAATAGACATGGGAAGTGGATGTAGAGAGGGAATTGAATGGGAGAGGGTGTGGGGAGGGGAATGAGGTTGGGAATCAGGTGTGGTGAGAGTGGGGATGAGAGGTGAGAGTGCTGGGAGACAGAAGAGAAACCGATGGGGGAGCACATCAGAAACAAGCAGGAGACCCGTGAAAGGGTATGCTGCTGGGAAGACACGGGGGTTACCCTATCTGAGACACTTAGCAGCAGAGGACAGAGACACAGAAATGGCCACCTCCTAGTTTGACAGGACTTACAGTGGAGGGAGGAGGGCACCAACCCACCCACAAAACCTTCAACTCATAATTTACCCTGCAAACAAGATATAGAGGGATAAAGATAGAGCAGTGATTAAAGTAATGGGCAGTCAAGGCCTGGCACAACTTAAAACCCACCCCATGAGAGGGAGCCAACTCCTGACACTATTAATGATTCTCTGCTATGCTTGCAGACAGGAACCTAGCATTACTATCTTCTCAGAGGGCCCACCCAGCAGCAGATCAAAACAGATGCTGAGGCCCACAGCCAAACATTACGTGGATCTCAGAGAGTCTCATTGATAGTTTTCAATTTAGATATTTAATCCAATTTACATGATATTCAGGCTTCAAAACAACTTTCAGCAGAGTAGACTGATGGATTATTTATAGTGGATATGACTAGAATATGAGTGGAGCTTAGGATTCTGAGTTACTTTCAGTTGAAAACCATGAAGCACTGTAAAAATACCTTCCAAATAGAGTTTTAGAAATGGTGATTTGCTTACTTCCTGCTTGATGATAGTAAGAAATAAGGTCCATGAAGTTTTGCTGAGATCTGGTTTGCAGATTTGGCAATGTCCTGAAAAAGACCCTTTGTCAAGTCAGCTTGCCACAACAGAGAAGGTGGCTGAGGGATGATCTAAGTTGGTCCTATCAGTTAGAAGATGGGTGGATGACCTCAATGTGATTCTTACACTGTGTACAGAAGACAACCTCAGAATGAAGATACTTAGGTAGAGAAACTTGATGCCTCTAGCAGTGTTTTCATTTGCAGTGATACTAATTCTTATGGTGTCTTGATAACGTTTGTTTTCCCATTTTTTTTCATGTTCTTTTGTTTAATAAATCTTATTGAATTTTTGGAAAACTCATTCAAAGTATAGATTATTTTTTACACTCATTCTTCTCCCTATTTCTCCTAGGTCCATCCCTACTCTCCTACCCCATCAACACTGTGTACTTTATTCTTTTGAAACCGTCCACAGGGTACAATTTTAATGGCCCATACACTCATTTGGGTGGGGCTATCCATTAGAGTGTGGTGCACCAACCTACGAAGAACCACAACCTTGAACAAAACTCTTTTCCTCACAGGAAAACCTATCAACTATCAATGTCTCTGTAGTTATTACTGGGAGCAGGTGAATCCCTTCCCCTCCATGCTAGCATGCTGATTAACTTGAGCTTTTTCAGGCAACTCCATCTGCTGTTCATTCAGAAGTACCCTGTGATATCTAGAAGGCACTACTTCACACAGATCCTCCCTGATTTTGGCTCTTACAGTCTTCCCAAAGCCCTCTTCCACAGTGGTCCCTAAGCCTTAGAGGGGAGATGATATAGATGTCCCACTTGTGGCTGAACACTCCAGTGATACTTATTCTCAGGACTCCAACCAGTTGTGAGTTCTTGTGTTAAAAATAAAAGGTCCATTATGCAAAGAAACTTCTCTGAGCTGCACTGATCTATGGGCAGAGATATGAATTTAGAGGGGAGTTTTATATTATATTTATTCAGTAGAATAACCTAGTAGTAAGTTCACATTTGAAACTTGTAATCTCCCCAACTATTCATTCTAGGCCATATACATAATACCAAGAATGTATTTCCTCCTGTGGAGTAGGCCTGAAACCCAAATAGAAAACAGTTGGTTATCCCCCATAACATACATGCCATAACTTTCATAACTGCACTCAGGGTTAGATCATTCCATGCCAGTCACCAGTCATTATTTCAGTTCACAGGATCCAAGACTGTGAGGGAGTAGAGTAGAGTACAGGTAAAATGAAGAGGAAATGAATAATGGGGTATGAATTGAAGTAAGGAAAGGAATAGAAGAGTGAGGGACTAAAGGGTGTGGTTGGAAGAATAATATTAAGGATGCTTGAAAAAACTAATGGAAACTACTTTATATACTTAACACATATGAATATGAACACACACACACACACACACACACACACACACACACACAC
>CAJQZJ010032401.1:6904463-6929361 GCA_907164525.1 Lophiomys imhausi
AAGAAGAAGAAGAAGAAGAAGAAGAAGAAGAAGAAGAAGAAGAAGAAGAAGAAGAAGCAGCCTGGAATAAAACATCCAGGAAATCTTGGTTACTATAAAAAGACCTAATCTAAGAATAATAGGAATAGAGAATAGAGGAAGGAGAAATCACAGAAAACATTTTCAACAAAATCATAGAAGAAAATTTCTCTAACCTAAAGAAAGAGATGCCTATTAAGGTTCAAGAAACTTAAAGAATACCAAATAGACTGGCCAAGAAAAGAAAGTCTCTTTGGCACATAATAACCGAAACACTAAACATACAGAACTAAGTAAGAATATTAAAAGCTATAGGGAAAAAAGACCAAGTAACATATAAAGGCAAAACTATTAGCATAACACCTGACTTCTCAATGGAAACTCTAAAAGCCAGAAGGAAGTGCACAGATATTCTACAAAGAAATCACAAGATGCCAGCCCATACTACTGTACTAAGCAAAAAATTCAATAATAATAGATAGAGAAAATAAGACATTCCATGATAAACCAAATTTAAGCATTATCTGTCTATAAATCTAGCTCTACAGAAGGCGCTAGAATGAAAACTCCACCCTAAAGACATTAACTACACCAAGAAAATACAAGGAATAAATAATCTTAGACAAACACATCAAAAGAGACAAAATATACACATAGACACACATACACCCAATAGCAAAAAAAAAAAAAAAACCAAAACAGGATTCAATAAACACTGCTAATTAATATCTCTCATCATCAATGGTCTCATTTTCCCAATAAAATGACACAGACTAACAATACGGTTTGCGAAAACAGGATCCATCCTTCTGTTGCATCCAAGAAACACACCTTAGCACTAAGTATAGATACTACCTGAAGGTAAAAGGATGGAAATTGACATTCCAAGCAATGGACCTAAGAAGCAAACTGGGGTAGCCATTTTAATATCTGATGAAATAAACTTCAAACCAAAACCAATCAGAGGAGATGGTGAAAGAACTACATACTCATAAAAGGAAAAATCTACCAAGAGGACATTGCAATTTTTAACATGTGTGTGCCAAATACAAGGGCACCCAAGTTAATAAAAAGATACTACTACAGCTTAAATTATATATTGATCCTGATAGTGGAATATGTCAATAGCCCACTCTTGCTAATAGGCAGATCAACCAGACAAAACTAAACAGAAATGCTGGAGTTAATTGACATTATAAACCAAGGACCAACAGATACTTACAAAACATTTTACCCCAACATGAAGAGAATACACTTTCTTCTCCATTCCTCATGGATTTTTCTCAAAAACTGGACACATACACACAAAGCAAGTCTCAAGAAAATTGAAATAATACCTTTATCCTGTTTGACCACCTTGGATTAAAACTAGATTTCAACATCAACTGAATCAACAGAAAACTTAAAACCTCATGGAAACTGAACAACTCAAAACTGAATGAAAAATGAACCAAGACAGAAATTAAGAAAGAAATTTAAGACTTCCTAGATTTGAATGAAAATGAATACACAACATTTCAAAATTTATGAAACATAATGAACTCAAGTTGATAGCATTAAGTGCCTGCATAAAAATTGGAGAGATCTCATACTAGTAACTTTACAGTTCAACTGAAAACTACAGAACAAAAATAAGAAATCATATCCAAAAGGAGATTCTAATAAAAATCAAATTCAGCCGGGCGGTGGTGGCGCACGCCTTTAATCCCAGCACTTGGGAGGCAGAGGCAGGTGGATCTTTGTGAGTTCGAGGCCAGCCTGGTCTACAAAGTGAGTCCAGGGCAGCCAAGGATACACTGAGAAACCCTGTCTCGAAAAACCAAAAAAAAAAAAAATCAAATTCAGAGATGAAATCAATAAAATAGAAACAACAATAACAAAAACAATACAAAGAATCAGTGAAACAAAGAATTGCTTCTTTGAGAACAATCAATAAGATTGACAAACCCTTATCAAAATTAACTAAAAGGTGGAGAGAGCATCTAAAAATTAACAAAATTAAAGATTAAAAGGAGAATATAACAACAGACAGAGGAAATTTAGAGAATCATAAGGACATACTTTAAAAACCTGTGCTCCACCAAATTGGAAAATCTAAAGGAAATGGATAATTTTCATGACACTTACCACGTACCAAAGTGAAACCAAGAACAGAAAAGCATTTTAAACAGATCTATAACTAGTCAATGAAGCTGTCAATAAAAGGCTCCCAGTGAAAAGAAAGTCTAGGGCCATATGGTTTTAGCTCAGAATTCTACCAGGTTTTCAAAGAAGAGTTAATGCCAATACTCCTCAAATTATTCCACAAAATGGAAACAGAAGAAATATCTTCCAATGTATTTATGAGGTCTCAGTAATCCTGATATCTAAACCACAAAAAGATGCAACAAAGAAAAGAATTATAGACCAATTTCCCTTATAAATCCAGATGTAAAAATTCTCAATAAATACTTTTAAAACGAATCCAAAAACACATTAAAAATGTCATCCACCATGATCATATCAGTTTTATCCAAGAGATGCAAGGATTGTTCAATACACATAAATCAGTGAAAGTAATCCATCATATAAACAAGCTGAAAGACAAAATCATTTGATCATCTCATAAGATGCAGAAAAAGCCTGTAACAAAATCTAACACATCTTCACGATAAAAGTCCTGGAGAGATTAATGATACCAGGGACATTTCTCAACATAATAAAGACAGTTTACAGCAAGCCCAAAGCCAGCATCAACTTAAGGAGAGAGAAACTCAAAGCAAATACACTAAAATTAGGAACAAGGCAACCTTATCCACTCTCTCCATACCTATTCACTATGGTACTTGAAGACTTAGCTAGAGCAATAAGGCGACTGAAGGGGATCAAGGGGATACAAATTGGAAAGGAAGAAATCAAAGTAACTTTATTTGCAGATGATATGATACTATACAAAAATGATGGTAAAATTTTCACTGGGAAACATCTACAGCTGATAAACACTTTCAACAAAGCAGCTGGATACTAAATTAACTCACAAAAAACAGAAGCCTTCCTATATGCAAATGACAAATGGATTGAGAAAGAAATCAGGGAAACAATACCCTTCACAATAGCCACAAATAATATAAAATATTATATTGGGGTAACTTTAACCCAAGTATCTTAATTAGGATTTCTATTGCTGTGATGAAACACCATGATTAAAAACAAGTTGTGAAGGAAAGAAAGGGTTTATTCAGTTTAGACTTCCACAGCCCTCTTCATTATCAAAGGAAGTTATGACAGAAACTCAAACAGAGCAGGAAACTGGAGACAGAAGCTGATGCAGGGGCCATGGAGGGATGCTGCTTACTGGCTTGTTCCCCATGGTCTGCTCAACTTGTTCTCTTATGGAACCTAGAACAACAAGGGCAGGGATGGCATCAGCCACAATGGGCTGGGCCCTACTCCAATAATCACTAACTGAGAAAATGTCTTATTATGGAGACATTTTCTCAATTGAGGGTCCCTCCTTTCAGATAACTTTACCTTGTGTCAAGTTGATATAAAATTAGCCACGACACCAAGTATTTGAAATACTTGTATGATCAAAACTTTAAGACATTGTAGAAAAAACTGAAGAAGATTTAAAAGGATGGAAAGATCTCCTATGCTCATGGATCAGTAGGATTAACATAGTAAAAATGGCCATCCTCCCAAAAATCAATCTACAGATTCAGTGTAATCCCCATCAAAATTCCACACAATTCTCCACAGATCTTGAAACAAGAATCTTTAACTTTATATATAAACGGGAAAACCCAGGATATCTAAATAATAAAAGAATGGCTGGAGGTCTCATTATCCATGACCTTAATATGGCTACATAACTATAATAATAAAAACATGATGGTATTGACATAAAAACAGACACATCAGTCAAAGTGACATAAAGCTACACACCTGTAGACACCTGATTTTTGAAAAAGAAGCAGATGTTTATACTGGAAAAAAAGACTGCATTTTCAACAAATGCTGCTGCTCAAGGTGGAAGGGTATAGTTAGAAAAATCCTACTAGAACCACACTTATCACCCTGCACAATACCAACTCCTAATGGATTAAAGACCTCAATATAAAACCAGATATACTGAACCTAACAGAAGAGAAAGTAGGGAATAGTCTTAAGCTCATTGGCACAGGAAAGGTTAGAAGTTGGTCTTTGATATGTATTCTAATCTTAATTATTTTTCTCCACAAGGTCTGCTTGCTTGGCCTTGCACACACTCACATACCCAAAATGATGTTTGTAACCTTGTCTGCTAATCTATCCCTGATTGGTTGAATAAAAGTGCCTACAGGCTTAGCTAGACAGAAGGGAGAGGTAGGCGGGGCGAAGGTCCAGGAGTTTGTGGGAAGAAGCCCATGAGAAAGAACGGAGTGAAGAAGATTGTGCAGACAATGCATTTTTCTACCATGGAAGAGGTAGAAAATGAGAAGCACATGTGGCCAGGTGCAACTTGCTTGGAGGACCAGACCAAATGGAACATGTACAAGTATTTATGGAGAGTTTGGATGGTAAGTAGAAAGCTAGCCTAGCCCTAGTGGTTCAGGATATATTAAAATCTAACAGGTCTCAGTGTGTTTATTTAAAAATAGTGGGTTAAGGATTAACTCCACTGACTTAGTAATCATGTGTATCAACTATAAATATTAATATTAATATTTTATCCAACAGGAAAAGGCTTTCAAAAGAGAACACTATTAGCACAGACTGTAAGACCAATAATTAACTGAGACCTCATGAAACTGAAAGGCTTATGCATAGCAAAAGACTCCATAATTAGTACAAAATGGTAGCCTATAGATTGAGGAAAGATTTTTTTTAACCAACTACATAGCCAATAGAGGGCTAATACTCAATATATTTAAATAACTCAAAAGACTAGATATCAATGAAACAAAGGACCCAATTAAAAATAGGGAACAGATCTAAACAAAGAATTTTCAAAAAAGGAAACTCAAATGACTGAGAAACACTTACAGAAATGTTCATCATCCTTAGTAATCAGGGAAATACAAATCAAAACTACTTTGAGATTTCATCTTACACCTGTCAGGATGTCTAAGATCAATAAAATAACATCTCATACTGGTGAGGATATGAAGTGAGGGGAGCACTCATCTATTGCTAGTGGGACTGCAATGTAGTACAGCTACTATGGAAATCATGTGATGGTTCCTCAGGAAGATAAGAATTGATCTACCTCAAGACCCAGCTATACTACTCCTGGCCATATACTCAAAAGACAGTCAGTCCTATCACAAGGACTATGTTCATAGTATCTTTATTCATAACAGCCAGAAATTGGAAACAACATAGATGTCTCTCAACAGATGAGTGGATAAAGAAAATGTGGCACATTTGCACAATAAAGTGTTATTCAGCCATTAAAAAATGAAACCATGGAATTCACAGGTAAATGGATGAAACCAAAGGAAGATTATCCTGTGAGGTAACCTGAACCCAGAAAGATGAGGATGGTATGTTTTCATTTAAATGTGAATATTAGCTGCTAAGTCAATGAGAACCTAGCTACATGCCATTGAACCACAGAAGTTAGGTATAGAAGTAGTGACTGGGGTGAGAACAGACAGATCTCCCTAGAATAGGAAAATGGAATAGTTATGTATGGATGAGTAGTCCTGGAATAGGAGGACAAGGGGAGAGTGAAGGGAAGAAGGGATTAGGGAGGGAATACAGGGAGAGAGACTGCTACAATTATGGGCCATGTGAAGGGTAGTACAGAAACCTCATAGAGTAGAAGCTTCCAAAATGTAAGCATCCATAGAGGAAATCTAAATGAAATTGCCAAATGTGGAGACAAAGTTCCAACTGAACATCTCTCGTCACCAAATGAAACCTCTAGTACTGAGAATAGATTACATCTAATTGAGTTTTTGGCCAAAGGGGTCCTATAGGAATCTCCAAACAACCCAGGATGCTGACAAGACTACAGGTTGTTCTGAACAAATTGATGGCAAGATCCTATTGCTGAAAATAACACCTATGTTACTCATTGAATATGGAGAACTTGACCTGATACCTACATAGAGAGTTCACACCTTCATACTGTCTTTGATATAGGTAGGTACTCTGTAGGCTACCAAGGAAGAACCAAAAACACCAACCAACCACAAATCCTTTGACATACGACAGTATCCTGCCTGCAAGATATACTAGGACAATGATGGCACAAGGCTTGAGGGTGTAATCAACCAATATCTGATTTGACTAAATGCCTAATTCATGAGATAGAACCCATACTAGACACTGCTTTGATGACTAATAACCAGGGACTAAATAGCCAAGAGACCCGGGATAAAACCAAACACTACTGTTCTAAAAAAAACAAAAACATCAAATGACTCCTAATGACGTTCTGCTATACTCACAGATCAATGTCTTGCTCAGTCATCACCAGAAAGGCTTCCTCCTACAGCGGATAGGAGCAAACACAGACACCATCATTCAAAAATTATACAGAAAATGAGAGACCTAGGAACATTATGCCCTAATGGGGATGTCTCCATCAAATCCCTCCCCTCAGAGTAGACTGTAAGAGGCAAAAGTAATGGAGGAAAAGTGACCTTTGGTATTCATGACACCTGGCTTAGGACATATAATGTATGCTGTTAAAGCAGTTATATGCAGGGGGATAGCTTTAGAGTGTCTTGTGTAAGGCTTTTTGTCAGAAAAGCATTGGCTCCCAATTTTTTGACCTTCAACTCCCAGAAAACATAGGTTCAACTTCTTTGATTTATGCCCATAATAAGGTGATCAATTAATGTGAAAGATTGACTTTATGAGGCCTGTCCTCAGATGGTGTTGGAGATTGTTGTCATGAGAGTTACACTGCCACTACTCTTTAAAAAAAATGTAATTGGAAAAGAATCAAAGACAGGATAAATGACTATCTCCTCATGAAAATACCTCTCAGCAGAACAGAGAATGCTAGCACAACACTGCTTGGGCTGTGGTTCAGATGTCACATAGTAAATATAACTTGAATTATTGCTAATAAGGCCCTCCCATTGTCAAAAATAATGCTGTACAAGGCTCCTTACAGAGAAACTATACGTGTGTCTAAAGGAGAAAACACAGATAGCACTCTGTAGAATTCATGGAAGTAAAATTAATGTCTGTTGTTGCTGTTTCATTATCCAGCTGACATCATGGTACAAAGTGGAAGTCCCTTTTCTAGAATCAGGTTATAAAATAAAAGACTATGGGGCTGGGGTAGATGTGTAACTCAGTGGAAAGGCCCTTGGATAGCATGAACAAGGCGCCCCATTTAACTGTGAGATATGAATGAAATGGAATGATTTTAAAGAAGAACCCAGTGTACAATCACCTTGAAATTATTGTTTGGCTTTCACTGACCATGGAGAAAAGAAGGAGGACTCTGATGTGTGTCTGGGTTTTTCAGGAATCAGAGTAGCTCTTCAAACTGCTATGTAGGTGTATGTGTGTGTGTGTGACTTTCTGGCCATCTGAGAACAGCTGAAAGCCTCTGAAAGCTGCCAGCTCTTCCCTGACTCAAGTTACCCTCAAGCTCCAGTGCTGCCAGGATTATCTGTTGTCACTTACTTAGTTTTTCTCTTTCAGAGATAATATGGCAAGACACAAGACCACAGCTGTGCCTCTTCTCAAATCCTTTCATATTTAGACTATTTCTATGTGACAGGGAAAAATTCAACATGAGCTATCATGTCTACTGAGTGGCTAGTGGAATCTAATAGGACGGCAGTGTCACCTGGCTTTGAAAGAGGCTTAAATATGGAAAGGCTAATTTGCAAGCCTTGCATATTTTGTTGCTGGGAAAGAAGCAAAAATATTTTGATCTCTGGGTTTGGGCATTTTGTGTCAGATGGTCTCTTCAGTGGCATTCTTCTGGAGGAGGGTAAGTGGACGACACAGGAGGGTTTTCCAAATAGAACGCATAAAGTCAGAAGTGATAGAAACTTGGCCTCATTTTATGAGACCTTGTGCCAAACCTTGGACACCCATGTATCTCCATTCAAGTAGAAAGAGGTTCCCCTTCTGAGCTATGTGACAGGGATGACAGTTCACTTCAACAGTCTGGTGGGACCATTTGTTGGGTTGTCATCCAGGCCCTAGAGAACATGCACACAATTAGAAAATGTGCAAGTCTGTATCATTGGCCATGAAGTGTTGCTTGAGGAGGAGTGTTTTCAGATGGGCTTGCACAGGCTTGTGGTAGGAAAAATGTTGTTCGAGCCATGTAGCCCAGTAAAGACCTGAGTCTTTTGGACTTACCTCACCCCAGGTGACTTTGTAGAATATTCAAGTGTATGGCACAACTCCTTGTATTAATACCTAAATGCTGTTGTCTGTCTTTTTGGCTGGCTGGATTTCAGATTTCCAGAGACCTATTGGCCTTACAGATAAGGTACGACCCCAATCACATCAAACAATCATTCTGATGATGCAAAGGCACTCAGGAAAAGCACAGAATGCCATGAGTTGCCCAGGAGAGCTGGGGCTCTTTGTGGCCTCATGACATTGCCGCTTCCAGCTCAGAGGTTTCCTGTCTTGATATAATTAATTCATTTTCCTGGAAAGAACAGTCTTGCTCTGAAAACTACAGGGCAGTGGCACCCAATCATTCTTTCCAAAGGCCTAATGTTTTCATAAAACTAAAATATCCTGGTCATACTATTTTACCAATGAAGACTCAGGAGCTAGATGCTGGGATGAAAACCTGCTAGCTCAGAAAGGCAGAGAAAGCTCCCAGCTGATGTTCCCATTCCACCAACCTCTCAGCAAAAAGCCCTGAGCTAAAAAGCCAAGAAGAACCTAGAAGAAGAAGCATAGAATGAAAAAAACTCTGAATCCCTCTGACAGAACCCTAAAGGAAGCTCTGAGGGAACTCCTTTCCCACACTGTCTTAAATACCCCTCAGCTCAATGTCCCTCCTTTCTGCTTAATCTCTATCAGCTGGTTTCTTGCTCCACCTCTTGACGAAGGGCTAACTTTATTTAATTCTGTTTACAGAAAGCTCTTGGATTAAAGATGTGTCTTGAGAGATGAGCCACACCATAACTATTTGTTTACAATAAACAGAAAGTTCTTGGATTAAAGGTGTGTGCTTAGAGGTGGGCCACACCATAACCATTTGTTTACAGTACACAGGAAGCTCTAGGATCAAAGGCTGAGTCATCCCACAGTTGAAACAGATTTTTTCAATTCACAGTCTAGGGGCTCACAATGTGATCAAATATTCTAAAGGAGTCTAACAGCCTAAACACTCTGTAAATGGAGCCAGAGTATGGTGTCAGTGTCCTTGAAATGGGCCAGAATGCACAGTGGCCTCCTGGTTAGGACATCTTTCCCAATTACATTTGGTCACTAATGAGCCTAGGCTAGGTTTTAACAACAGACACAGCAGAGACATGGATAAGGCCTTACAGAACACATTTATGCCCACCTGTTAGGCAACACATGTAGTGACATCACAGGCAGTGACATCACAGGGAGCCATGCTTTCTGAGCAGTATCTCTTTTGCTAAGATTTGTCTCATTCTTAGAGAAATAAAGGAGAGTATGCTGGCCCTAAAATACTGCTTATAAATCATGAAAATCGGGGGGATCCAAGATGGCAACGACCCGCACTGACACATTTTGAACGTGGGGGAAAAGAGTCATAAAAATCACAGAGTTATTGGACACTGTGCAAAAACCGGAGGGGCTAGACCCTCCGGGAACACACACAGCTCCCAAGGGACTGTTAAAAGTCCCAGGGCAAGGCTCTCCCCCCATCTCTCTCAGACATGGAAGCCACTAAATCCGGGACTCGGGAACTCCCATTTGGAGAGGTGCCTGGTAAGATCGACACTAATACACAGCAGGCAGAATCAGAGCCCATATGGTGATCACTCACTCGTCTACTAGCCTCCCCACACCTCAGGAGGACCTTATAGCTATTTAGGAATCTTTGTGGGCTAGTTGAAGTCTTAGCAAGGCAGAAACAGGGCGCACGGAGGGAGGTACGCAGCCGCTCAAGTTGTGGAGGATCCGAGTGGGAAGCCAGCGGAGGGTAGAAGCACCAAGCCTGCAGCGGAGAAGCCAGGGCAGGAAGCCGGCACAGGCGGGCGGGGCTGAGGCTCCGCACACCGGTGGCTGAGGAGCTGGGGTGGGAAGCCAGCACAGGCGGGCAGGGTGGAGGGGCCATGCCCACGGCCGAGGAGCCTAGTGGGAAGCCAGAAGCCAGGGGACTTTAGCTGTATTCTGGAAAACCCAGACATATTAGGCATGGAGCCAGGTCCTGTCAGTCTATGTGACGACAACCAAAGTCCACAGAATCTGTGCCTGGGTGAACAGGTCCATACCATCAGAACCATTACAGGCTGATCACTCAGTGTGCAACATAGAGAAGTCTGAATTGGGAACAGTGAAACAATCCCAGGCCATTTTTCACTACCTGGGAATAGGCTGCACCAGCTCACAGTGCTTCAGGCTATTAAAATCACAGTGACCCTGAGATCCCACTGTAAGCAACGACAGATAGCCAAGCAATTCGACTCCAACACCAAAGCATCCTCTGTGGATCCAAGCCCAGAAAATGACGAGAGCAGACAGCTAAACACATCCATATGGCCAAAGGTCCAAGAAAAAATAGAAATCAAGGAAATATGACTCAAACAATGCAGAACTATCCTAGCTCATCCAATTCGGATGACCTCACACCAGCAGAAACACATGAAAACGATTACAATTCTGCATTAGGGAAAGCAATAGAGTCCCTACAAGAAGAACTTAAATCTATGAAGGAATTCAAAGAAGCCACAATTTTACAAGTCAAAACAATGAATAACACCATTAAAGAGCTCCAAGCCAAGGTGACTGAGCTTGAACAGGGAAAGGACAAAGCAATGAAAGATTTCCAGACAAAAACAAGCAAACTGGAGAAGGAAATGTACAAAACGGACAATACCATACAAGACATGAAAATAGAAATAGAAAAAGACAGTCAGAGTTAAAAGAGGAAGTGGAGAATCAAGGGAAGAGAACAAGAACTATGGATGTGAGTATCAAAAATAGGATGCAAGAGATGGAAGACAGGATCATAGGCATGGAAGATTCAATGGGAGAAATCAGTACAACATCCAAAGAAAATGAGAAGGCTAAAAAATCCCTCACCCACAACATCCAAGAAATCAAGGACTCAATGAAAAGATGGAACCTAAGAATTATAGGCATAGAGGAAAGAGAAGACTCCCGACTCCAAGGTCCAGGAAATATCTTCAACAAAATCATAGAAGAAAACTTCACAAACCTGAAAAAAGAGATGCCAATAAAAATCCAAGAGGCTTGCAGAACACCAAACAGATTAGATCAGAAAAGAAACTCCTCTCGCCACATAATAATTGAAACACCAAATGTACAGAACAAAGAAAGAATATTAAAAGCTGTAAGAGAGAAAGGTCAAGTCACATACAATGGCAGACCCATCAGAATGACATCTGACTTCTCCGCAGAAACGTTAAAAGCTAGAAGGGCCTGGAAAGATATCCTGCAGGTCCTGAGAGAACATAGGTGCCCAGCCAGACTACTATACCCAGCAAAACTCTCTATCAACATAAATGGAGAAAACAAGATATTCCAGGACAAAATAAAATTTAAACAATATCTACCCACAAACCCAGCCCTACAGAAAATCCTAGAAGGAAAACTCTAACCCAGAGAAGAAAACTACACCCAAGAAAACAAAGGGAATAGAAAACCACTCAGCAACTAAACCAAAAGAGGCACAGGACCATCACCTATACCAAACTAATGGGAAATAACAACCCCAGGTCACTAATATCCATCAACATCAATGGACTCAACTCCTCAATAAAAAGACCCAGGTTTACAGAGTGGATCCGCAAGCATGACCTGTCTTTTTACTGCATACAAGAAACACATCTCACTATCAAAGATAGCCACTACCTCAGAGTAAAGGGCTGGGAAAAGGTTTTCCAAGCAAATTGACCCAGGAAGCAAGGTGGAGTAGCCATCCTAATATCAAACAAAACAGACTTCCAACTGAAGTTAATGAAAAAAGACAGAGAAGGGCATTATATACTCATTGAAGGGAATATTCATCAAGAGGAAATCTCAATATTGAACATCTATGCCCTAAATACAAAGGCACCTACATTCGTAAAAGAAACACTTCTAAAACTTAAATCGCACGTCGATCACAACACATTAGTAGTGGGAAACTGTAACCGAACTTTTAAATTATTATTTAACATTTATTTATTACTAAATTCACTTATAACAAACACCAACAATTTCTTAACTATTAATCCTATAAATTCCTACAACCCCTTTAACCTATCCACTAAACCTATTGATAATTATAACAACTACTTTCATAACCTTTTAGAATGATACAGTCTCTGGGGCAGGTCCTCAGTCGTCAGGAACACAGTCTTTGTTGTAGATTCTTTAACGCACTTAGCAGTCCTTTTTCTGGATCTCTCAGATGCAGGTTCGTCAGGGTAAGTTGGTTATTGCAGTCTCACCTTAAATAAGGCTTCATGCTTTCTTCTCTGTGGGAGACCCCAGCCGTCTGCAGGCCAACTTACTTCTTTTGAATCAGGAACTCAGCTGCTCTGCCTCAGTCCTTAAAGCCAGGCACAGTTTCCCCTAGGCCACTGATCGGACAGATCAAACCCCTCCAGGCAAAAGCTGAGCCACAGGGTCCAGTCCTTGGCCTTTTGGTGTCTTGCTCAGGCTTTCTTTGCTCACCGGCTTCTTTCTGCTTCAGGGAGAGAGCTGGCCATCAATGGCCAGCCCTTTTTTCAGCAGGACTCTTGGAGCTCTCTAGCATCAGGGGCCTCTTCCCTTTTTTCTGGGCTCCATGCACTGTCCTTAAATAGGAGGAACTCTGTTTCAGCTTAATTTGGGCTCTGCCCACTTAGCAGCTGAAAACAATGTTAGGCCAGATACTTTGTTTCTTCAAGTCCATTAAGTCTTTCCTGTTTTTCCTGACTTCAACCTTGTTTTTCAGTCTATTAAGTCTTTCCTGTTTCTGCTGACTTCATGCCGATAATGCTCTTCAGGCCCCGAATTAAGAGATAGTATCAGAAACTCCTATATATTTTCTAAATCTAATTTATCTAACCCCTACAGGGGACTTCAACACCCTACTCAAAACAATTGATAGATCATCAAGACTGAGGCCAAACAGAGAAATATTGAGTCTAACAGCGATCATGAACCAAATGGACCTAACAGATATCTACAGAATGTTTCACCCTAACACAAAGGAATACACCTTTTTCTCAGCACCTCACGGAATCTTCTCCTAAATCGACCACATAGTCAGACACAAAGATAGTCTCAATAGATACATGAAAATTGAAATAACACCTTGTATCTCATCAGACCACCATGGAATAAAGCTGGTCTTCAACAGCAAAAGAATCAACAGAAAGCCTACACACATATGAAAATTGAACAGCTCCTTACTGGATGACTACTGGGTCAGGGAAGAAATAAAGAAGGAAATCAAAGACTTCTTAAAATCCAACGACAATGAAGGCACAACATACCCAAACCTATGGGATACAATAAAAGTTGTGCTACGAGTAAAGTTCATAGCACTAAGTGCTTTCAAAAAGAAAATTGTGACAGCTCATATTAGTGAATTAACATCTAAGCTGGGTGAATTGGAAAAAAAAGAAGCAAACACTCCCAAGAGGAGCAGAAGGCAGGAAATCATCAAACTTAGGGCTGAAATCAAGAACTTAGAATCAAAAAGAACTATACAAAGAATTAATGAAACCAAGAGTTGGTTTTTCGAGAAAATCAACAAAATAGACAGACCCCTGGCCAAATTAACTAAAAGGCGAAGGGAAAGAACCCAAATCAACAAAATGAGAAATGAAAAGGGAGAAATAACAACAGACATTGAGGAGATCCAGAAAATATTTGGGTACTACCTTAAAAATCTACATTCCACCCAATTTGAAAACCTAAATAGAATGGACAATTTCCTCGATAGATTCCACCTACCAAAACTAAATCAAGATCAGATTAACAGCTTAAACAGCCCAATAACCCCTAAGGAAATAGAAACAGTCATTAATAATCTCCCAACCAAAAAAAGCCCAGGGCCAGATGGTTTCAGCACGGAATTCTACCGGACCTTCAAAGAGGAACTAACACCATTACTCTTCAAACTCTTCCACCACATAGAAACAGAAAGAACACTGCCAAACTCATTCTATGAGGCCACTGTCACTCTGATTCCTAAACCACACAAAGACCCAACAAAGAAAGAGAACTTCAGACCAAACTCCCTCATGAACATAGATGCAAAAATACTTAATAAAATACTAGCAAACCGAATTCAAGAACACATCAAAAATATCATACATCATGATCAAGTAGGCTTCATCCCAGGAATGCAGGGATGGTTCAACATATGAAAGTCTATCAAAGTAATTCACCATATAAACAAGATGAAAGAAAAAAACCACATGATAATCTCGCTAGATGCAGAAAAAGCATTTGACAAAATCCAACACCCCTTCATGCTAAAAGTTCTGGAGAGAACGGGCATACAAGGACCATACCTAGAAATAATAAAGGTAATATACAGCAAGACAGTGGCCAACATCAAATTAAATGGAGAGAAACTTGAAGCATTTCCTCTAAACTCAGGGACAAGACAAGGATGTCCACTTTCACCATATCTCTTCAATATAGTACTTGAGGTTCTTGCTAGAGCAATAAGACAACTAAAGGAGATCAAAGGGATAAATATTGGAAACGAAGAAATCAAATTATCCCTATTTGCATATGATATGTTAGTATACATAAGCGACCCCAAAAACTCCACCAGAGAACTCTTACAGCTGATAAACAACTTCAGCAAGGTGGCTGGATACAAAATTAACTCAAAAACACCAGAAGCCCTTTTTATACAACAAACAAATGTACTGAGAAAGAAATAAGGGAAACAATCCCCTTCACAATAGCCACAAACAATATAAAATACCTGGGGGTAACTCTAACCAAGCAATTAAAAGACCTATACAACAAGAACTTCAAGCCCCTGAAGAAAGAAATGGAAGAGGCCTTTAGAAGGTGGAAAGATCTCCCATGCTCATGGATAGGTAGGATCATCATAATAAAAATGGCTATCCTACCAAAAGCAATATATAGATTCAATGCAATTCCTATCAAAATACCAACACAATTCTTTATAGACCTGGAAAGAGCTATTCTCAATTTCATATGGAACAACAAAAAGCCCAGAATAGCTAAATCAATCCTGTACAATGAAAAAGCATCTGGAGGTATCACCATCCCAGATTTCAAGCTGTACTACAGAGCAATAGTAATAAAAACAGCATGGTACTGGTATAGAAACAGACCAATGGATCAATGGAATCGAATTGAATACCCAAACATGGACCCACACACCTATGGCCAACTAATCTTTGACAAAGAAGCCAAAACCGCACAATGGAAGAAGGACAACATCTTCAACAAATGGTGCTGGTCCAACTGGATGTCCACTTGTAAAGAATGAAATTAGACCCATACTTATCACCTTGTACAAAACTTAAATCCAAGTGGATCAAAGACCTTAACATAAGGCCGGTCATACTAAATCTACTAGAAGAAAAATTAGGAGAAACCCTCGAAATCATTGGCACAGGTGACAACTTCCAACACAACACCAACAGCTCAGGACGTGAGATCAACAATCAATAAATGGGACCTCATTAAACTGAAAAGCTTCTGTAAGGCAAAAGACATTGTCATTCGAACAAAACAGCAACCAACAGACTGGGAGAAAATCTTCACCAACCCCACATCTGATAGAGGGCTATTATCTAAAATCTACAAAGAACTGAAGAAACTAAATAATCCAATTAAAAAATGGGAGATGGAGCTAAGTAGAGAATTCACAAAGGAGGAATCCCTAATGGCTGAGAGACACCTGAAGAAATGCTCAACATCCTTAATCATCAGAGAAATGCAACTCAAGACGACTCTGAGATTCCATCTCACACCTGTCAGAATGGCTAAGATAAAGAGCTCAAATGACAGCACATGCTGGCGAGGGTGTGGAGAAAGGGGAACCCTACTCCATTGCTGGTGGGAGTGCAGGCTTGTGCAACCACTATGGAGGTCGGTATGGCTATATCTTCGAAATCTTGGAATAATCTTGCCTCAGGACCCAGCCATACCGCTTCTGGGTAAATACCCAAAGGACTCCTCACGGAAGTCTCCTCATCTATGTTCATAGCAGCCTTATTTGTAATAGCTAGAAATTGGAAACAACCCAGATGTCCCTCAACTGAAGAATGGATTAAAAAACTGTGGTACATCTATACAATGGAATATTACTCAGCTATCAAAAACAATGACATTATGCAATTTGCATCCAAATGGATGGAACTAGAGAAGCTCATCCTGAGTGAGCTAACCCAGACTCAGAAGGATGCACATGGCATCTATTCACTTATAGTAGGATTTTAGCTATATAGCACAGGATATCTGTACTACAGCCAACACACCAAAAGGAACATGGACATAGACTTTTTTTTCTTTTTCCTTTCTTTTTTTTGTTGTTTTTCTTTGTTTTTGTGGGTTTGTGTGTTTGTTGGTCTTTTTTTAGTTCCCCCCCCCCGTAGCAAAGAGACACCTTTCACTGGTGGTACTGCCTCATAGGCGCCCCCCCGGTGTATGAAGAGGCTCTTGGCCCTCATATGACTCCTGAAGTGTGGCGAAGGACTGTTATGTAGGGACACTCCACCCCAGTGGAACAAGAGGGAAGTGTTAGAGGGTGGAGGATGGGAGGGTGGGGCTGGGAAGTGGGGAAAGAGGACAATATGATAGAGATGTAACCTGAAGCAACAAACAAATAAATTTATTAATTAAAAAAAATGCAGGTAACAATTTTAAAACACTGTAAATAAAATAAAGGTTACAGCCATTCAAACTGGTTTTATAAACCTCCAAGAGTCGAAAAAACTTAGAGCTAAGGTAAAATACATGAAAAATGTGGTGTTAACCCATACCTTTAACTTCAGCAGAGATGGGAGGAACACTATAGAGTTAGTTGTCTTATAAATTCTAGAGTTACATGGAACAGGGTGGTGAAGGTACACACCCTTAATCCCATAATTCAAGAAGAGTACACCCTTAATCCCAACACACTAGAGACAGAAACAGGCAGATCTCAGAGCTCAAGGTCAGCCTGATCAAAACAAACTCTAAATAGAGAAAAACTTTGATCCAGGAGTGGTGGAACACATCTTTAATCCCTTCAGATGGGAACAACAAGTCTTTGATCCTAATAATTAGAATGCAGAGACAGACACATAGGATTTGGAAGGACCTAAGTTTAAAAAGCTACTTACAAAAGGCCTACTCAATACAAACAAATTGTCCTTTGAGATCTCAAAATATATACACTAAAGCTTGTTGAGCTCCAAAATAATAAAATAATTTCTTCTTTAACCCAGATTGGAAGATAATACTTTATATATTGTCAAACAACCAAATTTGCTTCAGGAGAAATATTACCTAACCCCCCCCCAAAAAAAAAAGGGTAATTGTCCCAGAGTTAGGATTAGGACAGGGCTCTGTTCTTATCTTTCCAGGAGATTCAAAGCATCCATTCAAGGAACCCAGGCACAACTGGACAACGGAAACCTCAACAGAAAACAGAATCAGACACCAAAGAAGATGAGTGGCCCAGATGATTCAGCCTTACAGGCTTCCTCAATAGCTGTTTCCATCAAAAGTCTACAACCACAACAACTCAAAATCGCTAAGACCGTTCAGCTCTACACACTGCCCCAGCTAGAACTTCAGTAAAGCCTAGAAGATCAGCTTCTGCCTACAAACTCCTTAGTACATCTAAACAGCTGAGCACAGAAGGACTGAACATAAAATGATTGTACTAACATTTTTAACCATTTTTCCATTCTGGTTCGGGCCCTAAACAGGTTTACTACGACCCAAATCAACAGGAAGTCATTTTAAGAGAGTGACGTCCCATGCCCAGAGGGTGGGGAGGGCGTTTCTCCGCCCCCCTTTTGGTTATTTGAAGGATAACTGAAAACTTTGTTATTTAGGGGAAGAGATTACAAGCTGTTAAATGGTCTTGTTAAATGGGTTTTGGAGGTTAGACCCAGGGACTTCCTTCTTTTCCTTTTCTGTATCCTTCTTTCTCTCCTATGTAGGAGTGCACGGACTTGAGAAAAATGAGACATAGACATAGTATGGAAAGGACCAAGAAGAAGGGACAGATTATTGAATATGCCCTTATACCTTTGTATATTGATAAAAATTAGTATTATATTTGGCTAAAGTGGTATTAACCATTGTTTATTGTGCAAAATTAAGATTGTATCGGACTACATCAGTATTGATCTTTGTATGTTGATACATTAAGATTATAGTTGGCCACAATAGTATTGACCCTTGTATATTGACGTAATATTAAGATTGTATTGGGCTACATAGGCATTGATCTTTGTATATTGATACAAAATTAAGAGTATATTTAGCCACATTGGAATAGATCTTTGTATATTGATACAAAATTAAAGGTAACGCTTCCTAATCATATTGTACCTAGAGATACTTAAAAATGAAATGTGAAGTTCTGGCCTCTTGATACCATCCATCTTAAACTGTTTTGGATAGTTAAGAAATACAAACTCCTAGTCATGCAAGCATGTCACTTTGTTAGCTACTATGACAGTCTATCACGGATATTCTCTACGCTACTCAGAAATCAAGTTGTTAAGAGACAAGTAACATTTGCTTATCTAAATACTAGAGATAGGGCATCTTCAAAAACCCTAAGAGAGCTGCAGAATATGGCATTCAAAGATGTTGTCCTAAATTAAGATTTTTTTTGATATTGAGACATATCAGCTCCTGAGAGCACCCCCTATTCTACTCTAAGTAGAAGATAAGCATCGAAGAATCTCCAGTGTGAGATGGTTGAATTAGTGGCAAGCCTATCTCTTGGCATGAAAAACCCCTTGCTTCAAATGCAGACAGTGTGCTGTCCAAAAAGGACAAAACTTGGTAGCAGGGAAGTTGACAGCCTAGCTCTGCCAAGACAGGGTAGGTAAGTCCTTCATAATCCCTGCTCTACAATAAATGTCTGTCAGAGAAACAGTACCAAAAGGCTGAAGATTGATGCTGGAATGTATGGAGAGAAAATGGGAACTGTCCAGGCAGCCACTGGTATGTCATTTCTTAGTTTTGGAAGCTGCAGGCCCTGCACTTCCTATATAATCAGATATATTTATCCCTCTCAGGTCTCTGAGGTGGTTGAAGAATAGACAGCTAGAGTCTCATAGTTAAATTTTGAGTTGTTTAGGAATCAAGAGGGCATTCTGGATCTAAGAAGATTTTTTTTTTTTAAATATGAGTACTTCATTTTTTTTTCTTCAAGTTACATCTCAGTCACAAACCCTTCCCTATTCTCCCTTCCTGTCCCACCCTTCCCCCCTCTTCCCCCCCAACAGCTTCCCTTTTCAATCCAACAAATGGTTCTTTCTCTTATAACAGTAAATTCTATACAAAACAGCAGAATTAACTATGCCACATTTATGAGAGTTAAATGGCCCAGTATACCTTCCCAATGTCCAGTTCTGGATCTAAGAAGATGTTTTTAATAGTGATGCAAGTTAGTATGAAAGCTGAGTCAGATATAGAACTTTAAACTCATGGAGATGGTTAGATGGTAAAATGTTAAAGTCAGGTGCCAAATATGTATGAACTGGACATTGGGAATGTATACTGGGCCATTTAACACTCATAAATGTGGCATATTTATTTCTATTGTTTTGTATAGTATTTACTGTTATAAGAGAAGGAACCTTTTGTTGGACTGAAAGGGGAAGCTGTTGGGGGGAAGAGGGTGGAAGGTTGGGACAGGAAGGGGGAGTAGGGAAGGGACTGTGACTGAGATGTAACTTGAAGAAATAAAAAAATAAAGTATTAAAAAAAAGAAAGAGAGCAAAAAAAAAAGCACAAGAACTACATAAAGATGTAGAGATACACCCGTTCCTATACACAGGAGTCACCTAAAACCACAAAACTGGAATCTGTAATGCATATGCAAAGGGCCTGTAAGATTAAAAATCAAAAAGCCCAAGAAAGCAAAAAAAAAATCATGAAAATCATGATTTTCTTTTTGTTTCTATCAATACAAAAAGATCCACTTAAGCCCCATGCGAGTAGCTCTTTGGAGTCAGTAATCTGACCCGTGTGACCTAGAATGCCATTCCCCTTTACTATGTGTAATGAGTGACAGCAGGAATGGAAAGATCAGATAATAGGCTTTCTTTGTGTACTCATATAAAAAAATATATCCAGCCTTTCATATACATTAACCCTCCATCCATGAATTCAATGTTTAAAAAGTTGTACCTGTACTGAATACGTGGATTTTTTTATTCTCATGCTACCCTCAAAAATAGATCAGAATAGGTATTTTCATAGCATAAGAACAACACATCCACGAGTACTATATATATGATTTAAAATTAGTAGGCTATATTCCCAGGTTATATGCAAATATTGCACATTCTATGCACAGATTATGAGCATCTGCCGCTGTTGGATGTTGGTACTCACAGCATTTTGAATATACTGAGGAACAGAGCCCAGTGACACACGGAGCACAGTAGCTTCAAATGTGCTTCATGTGCATTTGTGGAATTTGTCACTGAAACAAGTACAGAAATGTGAGTTGAGTTTTAAAGGGTCAATTGATTTGCCCAAAAGTAGCCCATGAGGGAAGAGCTAGCACAAAAAGTCGGAATTTAGAATTTCCTTCCACAGCTGTTTTCTAATGTAGAGAAAGTGCTAAGATAGAGAACACCACCCTGAATGAAACCTGTAGGACTTTAACTGGGGAGTATTAGAGTGGAAATAGTCTAGCACAAAGTGGACCTAATCTCTCTTTGAAGGGGGAGGGGCTTAGCACGGGAGCGCTGCCAGACTGAGTGGAATCTGCAAGGGAGAGGTCCTTGCTGACCCTTCCTCCAGCACGGCGGAGCAGAGATTCATCCAGAGGATACTGTGCCGCACACTTCCAGCATGTACCACTGACCAGCCTTCATCCCTGGAGGGTGACAGTGCAGGTAGTAAGGTCAGGTCGTAGATGAGGAGTGAGAGCTTTGGACCATCTCAGTCTTGCCTGAAACTTCCAGTAGAACCTACCAACCTTTGTCAAAAGGAAGAGGAAGCATTTAAGTTGTCTTCAGTCTTGTTGATCAGAACCTTTTGTTTAATTTAGACAAACATTAAAGTTATGCTGATAGTATGCAGAACTCCAATGTATATTCATCCCCCCCCCCCAGTTGTTAACATGTTACCTTCTCTTCCTTGCCTTTTCTTCATATATGTGGAAATGTACATGACTATGCATATAGATGCATATATACATTCACACAGAATAGGGGTTATTTTCCTGAACTTTCTGAAAGTAAGTTGCTGATATTGGGTCCTTTATCTCTAAATACTCCCTGTTGTATTCCCTACAAATTAGCATATTTTCCTTATATAGCCACACCACAAATAAAATGAAGAACGAAGAGCATAAGCCAGACTTAGAAAGACAAATGCTGCATATCCTCTGTCCTTCCTCCAAGTATGTTTGTCCAAAAATAAAGAGGATCGTTGCTGGAAGAAAAAGGGGGACTAAGGGATTAGGTGAAGAGGAGAAAGAGCAGAAATGGCTAAATATAATCAAATATGACACACTTGAATAAAAATGTCTTCATGAAAATCCACTGTAATGTAAAATTAATATACCAAATAAACTTAAATTTTAAATTAGTATACACAAATAACTTTAAAGAGGTAATAATGTTGGCCACAATATTACCTAATCTATAGATATTACACTTTCCTGGTTGTCTGAAGACACATGCTGTGTGTTTGGAAACACAATAGTGTTTCCATCTTTCTTTGGCCTGGATCCCTTTAAAACATTATAGGTCAGTTGTCTTGTGGTCTGCCTCTGCATGTGGGTCTGTCTGGTGTCTTTCACACTGATACTCAGATGTGTCCTTCAGACAGTACAGGGCAAACAGATGACATTGAGTTGTTTTCATGTCTTTGCTTTGGAAAGAATAATGAGATTATTTGTCTTGCTAACTGATGATGGAACCTTGGTTATCATTTGATCATCTGTCAACTTTATCCATGGTTAAGTGGCTGTTTTTCTCTTTGCATTTAAGAATTAGCTTTGGTGGAGACGGCTCCAGGCTATATTTGTGACTTCAACACCACAAGTGCTTGTGTAAATCAACTATTCCAGTTATTCATGGAGATTTTTCTCAGTGTATTGTTTCATCTACACTTGTTGTCTGGCTTGTAGGTGTTAGAAGAACTTTTACGTCTTTTGAAACATTTCTAACCTATCCGATGGGCTGTGGTTCTTTACTGTCATTATCTTACTGTTCAATTCAGAATATCAACTACCAGATTTTTCCAGTGTCATTGTTATTTCAAACTTTTGGATGGCATACCCTTATTATTCTGTACTCCCTGGGACAATTTGAGTTTCCCAAGCTCCTTCTATATGATGCATCAATCCCCATGGATGTCTGAATTCTGTTGTAGGATGCGGGATCCAGAGATTTCTAGTTGAGCCCTAGAATGCTCACTGCAATTGTTCTCTTATTAGTTGTAGATTTTTTTTTCAATGGACAGTGATAAGAAATAGATGTGTGTGAGCTTATTGATAGGTGTGCATGGCACCTCTAATTCCCATTGCTTTACCTTCATCCCTGATTTCTCTTCCTAATATTTACAATTTTCTTTCTTAATATTAGGAATTGCAACTACTGTTTTCCATAATGTATATCTTTATTTGCTGAATCCCATACTCCACATAACTGTGGTAGAAGTGTTTTTGTTCATAACTTTGTGAAAAAGAAGGCACTAACTGAATCCAACACCTGTCTACTTCTTTACCTCTTTGTCCTGCCATCATTTATTCCTAATAATATAGTCAGAAGTAGTTTGCATTAGTTCATTATTTCATTCAGTGCATTTTTCAGTCATTTAAAATATTTTCTGATCATTTTCGTCTGTTTTCTGCTTTGTCCAAATAAGTCAGAAATGTAAAAAGAAGTATAATCAGACTTGCCAGTGTGCTTCATGTTTCTAGTCAATTCTAGTCTCTTGTTTTTCTGTACTCATTTCCAGCAAGTTCAAACCTCTTTACTTTGTAATTTATCGTTACTGAATTTCTTTTGGAACTACTCATAAGATAAAATGATATTTTCTTTATACACAAAGAATTATGTATGCATACTATTTTATAAGTATACTATTTTATACTTTGGTCAATAATCTGTCACATAATTCATGCACTATCAATTTGTATGACTTTTTCTCTCTCCAGCTTCACAGGATGGTGGAACACTGGTTAGTTATTCTCTGTTTATTCTTAAGTTACTTCTAATAATTTGCTAATAAAATAATCCATGACCTATCAGGTTATGCATATATACTTTAGTATAGAAGTGCATATATAGGATATTTGATAAATGTTGAAATTCCCCTACTTCAGGGCTGAGTTAATCTGCATTCACATGAGCAGCGATCAGAGTTCTGCTTCCCCACATCTTTTGCAGCAGACGTGGATATGATGCTGTTAATAGTTATCCCAGTTGCATCTTGGTATGGTTTTAATGTGCGTTTCCATTGTTATGAGTGTGATTGAGCATAGTCTCATGCACGTAAGTGATGCTTTGTTAACATCGTGCCTTTGAATTGCCTGAATCTTTTACTCATTTTTCTATTGGCCTTTGTCTTATTCCCCCTTAATATTAGAGAGGATTTTTGTTTTGTTTTAATGTGTATAAGCATGCATTACTGTGCTCCTGGGACACTTGAAGAGGCCAGATGAACTCAATTGGCACTGCTGTATTTCCTTGAGACAGTCTTTCACTGACCCTGAAGCTCACTGATTCAGCTAGGCTAGCTGGCCAGCACCTTCTGGGATCTGAGTCTCTCTGTGTTTCACTGTGGTGTTAGCGGTATGCTTGAGAATGCCCAGATTTTTACACGGTAAGATTGTCTGTTTCTTCCCCATTCCAGGCATATTTTACTATTTTCCAACCTTAGAACCAATATGGTTTAATCCAGGAACTCTATATAAGTAAATGCTTATTTTTAATCTATTAAGTATTGCTTCTTCATGAATTCAAAGTTTCAACTTCTACTACATCCCTTTTTATGAAATGGCCTTTGCACTCTTTCCAGTTAGTTCACTGGGCATTTCCGAATGTTGCTCACGTGTTGGATTCCCAGATGCTGAAAGCTGCCCTTTTTCTATGTGCTTGCTTTCTCAGTTCCGCTTGTGCTGTGTTTTAAGTGTTATCTGGTGGGTGATGGCTGAGCCTCATGATTGGTGATGTGACCCTAAGGGCATGTGGTACTTAGCAAAGTGTGGAAGCATTGGGAGGTTTCTGAAATGAGCTGTGAAAGCCTAAAGGTGGTTAATAAAGCACCGTGATGGACCATGGGAGGGAGAGAGCGATGGAAAGTGAAGTGGGAGTGAGTAGGCAGACATTTCCAAGTGAACCACTTTCTGGTTCTTCTTAGTGTTCAGATGTCAGTGGTTTTCAGGGTAATTGAATGCTTTCCATGTGTTCTTCACTACCAGCTCATGACAAACACATATATGCACACATACAAATATGACACAGAACACGCAAACATCATTGAGAGCATGTTCTGAAATTATCCCTGAAGGAAAAGAAAAACTCAAGCCTTGAAGGAGGCACAGTACACACACACACACACACACACACACACACACACACACACACACACA
>CAJQZJ010032401.1:6929371-6949169 GCA_907164525.1 Lophiomys imhausi
CACACACACACACACACACACACACACACACACACACACACACACACTTACACATACACACAAGCACACCCTTCTACTCTGCTCTTAAAGTTTAACCAGAGAGTGTTTCTCAGAGATTGTAGCAAAAAAAGAAAAAAAAATCAAGATTGTGTAAGTACTGATTTTTTTGTGGAAAGGGATAGAGAAAACTGTGAAAAAGTAGTAGTTTAAAGCAAAGCATGCCTTCCCATAGCCCCCACAGGCTAGGGAATGTGCACACATGGAATCAGGCAGAGCCAGCTTTGTAGGCAGCCTCTGATTCATTCTGATCCTCCTGCATAGCTACTCTTGAAGGTAATGTGTCAGAAGGAAGGTCAACACAACAGGTTGATTTGGGGATGTCATCTGAAGATAGCTGCAGCTGTTGCTGGAAAGCCAAGTTTCCTCCTTCTTTTGTTGGACAATTCAGAACTAAGCATCTGTGAATTAAAGGAGACTGGCACATTCAAATGAGTGGTAGAAATTCTATGAAAATAAGGATTCTCTTAGCTTGGGTTTCTGAGTTCTTCAGCCTACATATGTTTTTGATGAGGCAGAGAACATTACACTGGCTTGAAGAATTCACTTTTTAAGTAAGAGTCATTGATCTAGAGCCAAACTGGCTATAATAGGAGGAAATAAAAATATCACATCTGAGTAAAGATATTTTATACCCTCACTCTATACTCATCTCCTACTTTTATTCTTGACCCTCAAAATGTATATGCTAATCTTTATCTGTTTGAGTAGAGATTTTTATAAAATTTTAAGACTTTTAAGGTTTTCAAGTAATTATACATTCGATATGATTAACACCAAGTTAGCTCTGGGTAAAGTGTGGTGGTACAGTAGACACAAAATATACTGTCAGGTCTAAAACTATACTCACTTTTACAAATATCATGACACAGACATCCTGAGAAGGAACAAACAAAGCTAGCTGCTCATCTGTTTGTCTTTGCTCTAACAAAATACCCGAGAAAGGTAATTTGTAAATAAAATAGGTTTTTTAGCCAACAGTTTAGGAGCATGCAAATCTGGAAGGCAAAGTAGTCTCTTAGGCCTGACTCTGGTGCTGGCCCTCATGGCTTGTCCCACCAAAATGGATAGCATCATCATAGAAATGTGGATGATAAGGAGACATCACATAGTAGACAGAAAGACAGTAATTGGGAAGAGACCTGTCTTGATCTTTTATAGCAGCCCACTCTCTTAGGAACTAACCAGGGAGGGGTGTCCATTGAGATCTATGCCACCTCTTTTGCTCACGCCTTCTCCACTGACTTGCACCAAATCCTACCTCTTAAAGTCGCCATCTTCTTTCAGCATCACAATACTAAGGACCAAGTTTCTACTGTGTGAACTCTTTGAATACATGAACCACAACAACCAGAAAGATGGAACGTTCAGGGGACATCATCATGAACTGCTGAAGTTCAGAGTCAAAGCCCCAGGGGAGCAACGGTGCTTCTTACCTGACCTGAGCCTGGAACACTCTCTATACTCACAGCAATTGTAGATGGTATACAATGTGTCTTAGCACCTGAAAAGGGAAAAGAGAAAATTATTTTGATAAAACAGTAAATGAGGGTCCAATCACCTGGGTTAATTGCCTTTAGAACTGAAATGTATGAACTATCCCAGTAATCTCCAAACCCCTCATCTTTCACCTTTTATCTTTGCCTACAGGCCAACATTCTGCAACAAAGCCCTAGCAAGATGACAATCCAAGCCTGGTCATCTCCAACAGTGTTTACTGGCAGATAGAAACCCAGGTTCCTAAGCACACACAGTGGAGGCCACACAGGCTACCCTAACTAGTTCCTTCTGTCCCTTACCTCTCTTCAATTTCATTGTTCTTGTCCAGGTCTTCTTAGACTCAACAAAATGTAAGCTACCCAAAATGCCAAATTCGCAGTGTTGCAAGTGATTCATTTGATGTCTTACCTCCTAGCTCTCCTCACATTCACTTAAGTCATTCTTCTAAGTGGAAGAAACACCTAGAGTCATCCTATACCCCACAACAAATTGACCTGGTAACTCACTGTTCAGAATATTTTGATCTCTTTTCTCTTATATTCCTTTTGATTATATAAACTAGTTTATATAGATGGTCTGGGCAACTGTCAAGCAAGCTTTACTGTATGCATGAGTCACCCAGGAGCTTGTTAGAATGAAGATTCTAACTTCCCAACTCTGGATTTCCAGCTAATTCCCAGGCAGTTCTGGGGCTGCTGACCTATGGACCACACAGTGATCTACTAACCATAACTGATTATATTGGCTGCCTTTATTCCTTTCTAGAAGCCTCTGGAGGGCCGTGTGCTACTAACTTCTGACTTCTCCCCTGTAAGTATGTGAATATGGTCCCCAGCCTCTAAATCCATTGTCTGTTTTGAGTCAATATAAAAAGTTTCTTTATACAAGGTTGCATAGCTACACACACAAAACCTAGAAATAAACCTATTCTATCCAATCTATCTCAATGTTTTTTTCACTAAGGCCTTTGACTAGTGCAACAGCATGCTGTACACAAGCTCAGTTTGCACACAAATTAAAATGGAATGAATATGTGTGCTATATATAAAAAAATAACAGTGCATGAAGTCACTAAGTCTTGCAAATAGCTATCCCTGTTGCTGATGACTTCCCCTACATTATCTTGTTAGGTTTCACATATACTTAAATATATCAATGCTAGTTTTAGTTTAACTTGGAGAAGTATAGAAAAAAAATGAATGAGCCAACTGATATTTCCGTTTTTTCCTCCAAAGCTAATGTGTTAACTGCAGTGCCACAGCATAGTGTGTGACCTGATGTTAGGATACTTTTCCTTTTAATCCAAAGTAAAAAGAATTAATTTCAATAGGTGAGAAAAGAAGTAGAGACACAAGATGATATTACAAAATGTAATGGAGACATTTGCTCTCAGATTATCTGGAATTTTCTATAAATCTGCAACAGGTTTACACAACTTCCCACAGATTCATGTTTTGTTTGGTTTGAACCTCACAAGTTTATTGGATATATCTAGGTGTTGTCATTTCATGAAGTGATTATTCCCACAAGTTTATATTTCTGGTTCTCCTGATAATTTAAAGTATGATATGGGGTTTAACACCTATAAAACTGTGTGCATGTTTTTCACACTTATTTATAGAAAATTATAATAGGATTGAGGATCTAGCTATACAATTGGTTTGCGAATGGTATGGTCAAAGTCAACCTGGCTTTTCTAGAGTGGCCATGAGATGCCTTCAGGCTTGGCTGTAGTCATTCAGGAGTCCTAGGTATCTGCACATACTCAAGTCTTGTTCTAACAACCTGGGTGGCATTTTCCTTTACCTCAGTCTTTGGGGTAACTATACAGGATTAGAATCTAGTCTCAACAGCCGATTGAAAGACTCCCTGAGAAATTATAACCATCAGATCTGCAAACTGCCATATAGCATAGCTGATACTGGCTGCAGATCTCCTAGCCTGACCTTAAATAATGGGAGACTTTTCTGGAGATATCAGGAGGTCCCATCCGAGGCATAGCTTGCTCCTGTAAGTGTGACCCCATTCTGCTGTGCACCTCTCTGCCTGTGACTGGGCATCCGTTTGCCTTTAATGAGATTTTGCAGTGACAGGATTGGAACAGATTGCTGGCATTATGGCAGCCAGGATATTGTCAGGGGGAACTTGGCAGTGCTCATAGGTGTTGTGATACTAGCTCTTTGCTCAAGGGCAAGAATATCGAAGGGAAAATAGGAGATGAGACAGAGTGAAGGTAATGTCACACAAGTTCCAAAGATGAAGCTGGTCGCAGTAAATGCATGGGGAATGATTTGAGGTTTACAGACTTTTGAGCCTTTGGTGACTGAAGACATCGCCAAGAATTGCTTCAGTGATATTCCTTCATAAATCAGCATAATAATCTCTCAGCAGGGCTTTGGTGAAATTACAAGTATTCATTTACTAAATTGGGTTCAGTGTCTGTATCCTGCACGCCATATGAATATTCAGCTCAGTGAATGCCTCCCAAGTTATGTTGAAGTTAACACGTAAGCTGAATATAACTCAAGTAGAACTCAAAATTGCATGCTTATTTTAACCTAACAGAGGTCCTAGTGCCTTAAAGAATTGGACCCCCACCCTTGCTATGTCAGCTAATAGTCATTCTAATAAAGCCCAATGTACAGCTTTTTCAGTATTTCAGCCTGATTTTTGGCATTAAGTAGTTTTCTTTATAACAGGGGATTAGGATAATAATACACAGGGCTATGAATGGTTTCTTAGAACAGTGGCAGCTGCCAAGCAGATTCAGGAAGAATGTTTAATTACAGTATTCAGCAATAACAACAAAGAAACAGTTCAATGAGAGGAAACAAGTCTATTCTGTGACAAAGGTCTGTGCTGAGTGGGGGAGGGGCAGTGTACCACAGAGTATAACACAGATAGGGATAGTTGCCTTGGCAGTCAACGGGCCTTTTACCTTCAATTTGAGCATTATTTCTTCTCAGCACAAGTTAGTTGGCACTCCAGGTTAAACAAACAGGATTACACTCTCTCTCCAAAGCATGAAAATCTTTTCTGAAAATGAAATTATTAATAATTCTCTGAGAAGAGTTGATCCCATCCACTTCTGTAGCACAAAAGTAGTTTCCTGGGAGTTTGGCAACCTGGGGTTCCCATGTGCAACCCTATAGATTCAGCCAACTGTGAAGCCTCAACTAGCTGGTTACTCGCTATGAGCCCCTTTCAATTATAACAATTTCCCAGATATTCTGATTATAAAATGCATTCTGAAAAACACTCTCATGGAAACATTTTTTATCTGTACTATTTCATACTTCCATAAAGTGTTATATGAAATTAGATGCACGGTCAATGGTCAAATGCAGTATGTAAGATTTTATTGCAAGGAAATGTTAGTTTATACTTTTTATATGGAAAGTGAAGTTCTAAATGTGTTTCATACACAAAATGTCAGGGTTATTTTCATGTTCATATTATAGAGCAGTGGTTCTCAAGCTTCTCAATACTGAGACCCATTAATACAGTTCCTCATGTGGTAACCTCATCCATAAATTTATTTTCACAGCTATTTCATAATTGTAAACTTGTTACTGTTATGACTTGTAAATATCTGTGCTTTTTGATGGTCCTAGGTGACCCCTGTGAAAGGGTCATTTGACCTTCAATGTAGTTGCGACCCACAAGTTGAGAACAACTGCTATAGATGGAAAACTCAAAATCTCCAAAGTGGAAATCATTTCTGCAAAACAATGGTAATGGATCAGTAAACTGAGATCCAAATCTGAGTTTTTCTGTTCCTAACAATCATGCTTTCCTCCTTCCTTTAAGATAAGTTCTGGATGTGAAGCAAATGTTGCAAATCTAAATCAACTCTATAAAGAGGAAATTGGTCTGCATTTTTAGCTGAATGTGTCCTTCATCTAAGGAACTCTGGAATGAGAGACAGGAGAGAGACTGGAATTTCAGAAGTGCTCAGAGGAGAGGTTCTTTTTTCACTCTGCTAATCAATTCCCCAGATCAATTTTCTCCCATATTTAATGATGCTACTTCCATGTCTTTATCACTGTGAATCAAGTAGGACAGATTTAAAGACATGCAAGTCACACTTGCACTGTTGTATGGGGGTGTGTGTGGGTGAGTAGTGATCATCAAATGACTGAGTTGAAATAAAACACAGAAAAGTGTAATCTTGCTTGCATGAGTCTTGATAGTTAGAGGAAGCCTGAAGTCACCACAAGGATTCAGGGAATGTCCATCCTGAAATATATATTTTAGCAGATATTTTATGTGTGGATTAGAAGACGTAGCCTATAGCTAGAAAGTTGGATGTGGGGTTGTTTTAATGGTGTTATAAAAAGTCAGGTCTGGAGAATTTAGCAATAGTTATCAAAAGATATTAATAAAATAGCTAGAAGGAGATTCTATGATCCCAGGGGACGAGGTGTCAAGATGTGATCATCCGCAGGGATGTCTTGCAATATGAATGCTGAACCAAGAGCAATGCCATCAGGGAAATGAGCTGAAATCTGCTCGGGTTATGTCAGAAATTAAACAAGATTCTCCAAACACAAAATTAAGGTGTGTGTGGGTGTGTATTTTTGAATTTTTCCCATCAAACATGATAATCATACATAATGGAAATAGCTGGTGAAGCTGTACATGAAGAATAAGAGCTCTGTAAGTGGAGAAAGGATTCGAGATGCACCATGAACAGACTAAGGACCTACAGAATGTAATAGTGTTGGAAAGCAAGCCTTGCCAATTGGCCTTCAGGAAATGGGGAGACCAATGGGGTAGGAATGTTTTACCTTTTGCTTTTGCTACTAACACACCACAGAAGGACTGTAGGGCTACTACAAAGTTTAAGTAGAAATGTCTTTATTTTTAATTTTGTAGCATTGAAACTCAGTTTTAGAAGAAGGTCTTTTTACATCCATAAGAGAAAAAAGAAGGGCAGTCACTTTACTGTGAAGGTACCTCTATCACGCCATATGAAGGTAAAAGACACCCTTTTAAAATGAAGACAATCTAGTTCTCATAATTTTTATGCATCTCCATTTTCTTTAAAAATTTAAATGCTACTGTGATTTGAAGTGAGCAAATGTAATGACGTGTAAGCCAGGAAGTAAAACATAATGGGTCATTAGCAAAGGGTCTAATGGCATGTTCCACTGATGGAGATAGTGTTTATAAAGTCAGATGACTAAAAAGGGCTCCTCTGTCCACATCCCTACAAGCCTCCTGTTATGGGTGAATCAAAGTGGTGATCATTGGAAATGCGTGTATCCAGGGTGAGATGGGCCCTCACTGTGCTCTGCTTAGCTGCCTAACGGAGCATGGAGCTCAGCCCAAGCAGGTCAGAGGAGGATTTATGGTCCTTAGTGATTTCACTTAGATTATCAACAGCATCCTGATTTCAGGAATGGCATTTTAGTAGGAGCCCTGGAGCTGGCAGAGGCAAGGAATGTAGCTCGGGAAATGCATCCTGAGGCCAGACCACCTTCAAATGAGTTTAGTTAAGTTATTTTATATAAATGATTTTGTTTAATCAGACTTTCTTGGTTCACCCATGGGACAAATGGTTTTAAGAAAACTCTTAAAAATAAGACAAAATAAAAGAGATTGCTTTGGCTTCTTCTCTAGAATCTCCTCCCCTGCTAAGGTAATTTTCTTTCTGGATTATTAAATTACTAAGCAGCCATGAACCACAGCAGACACTAATGGAATTCTTTGATTTAGAAGGCAGTGGTGGTTTATCTCAGTTTCCTATGCTTAGATTCTGATGTATTGAATTTGTATTTATCAGCTCTTTCAGTATGAAATGGCTGGACAGCATGGCCTTGTTAGCGTTCTGTTGTTGCTTTAATTAATTTGTAACAGTTACAACTTTTTGAATCAGTTTGTAAACACATGGGCTTCACCATTTTCATTAAAATCCATTTGGGTTCCTGTTGCCATCCACAAACTTGTCTTAGCACTAGCTTAACAACATTTAGCCATGAACAATAACCATGGAAATGAGCGAAACAATTCACATACACATTTCAGTAAGCAGAGGTTAGGTAGTGCACAAGAAAGAAAATGAACATTTTAAGAAACAAAGGAAAAGAAAATTTCTGACTCCCTAGAAAGGAAACATTGACTTAATCCTGACTCAAGTTTCCCCTGGAGTGGTGGCTTACCAAAGGACAGGTATGTACAGGCATTTGTTTGGATATCCATAAACCGGAAACCACAATTCCACTCTACTTTATGCTAAGAGTAAGTAACATGTACTTAGGCCTTAAGGTTGTGATACTGAAAATGTCCTGAAGGAATTACAATATGAAGGACTTAGTCATTTCAAGTGATCCCATTTAGTCATATTCAAGTGAAGTTATAGTTTATAATGAGTTTATGAAAACGTTTAAACATCTAGCAATGTGCTCTGAAGGAGTTTCCGTGGAGAAGTTGGTGTCTACTTTGATGACTAAGAAGGTAGTCATGGTGATATAAGCCTATAGTTTAGCTACTTGGGAGGCTGAACTACCACAAGGGTTGCAAGTTCAGGACTGCCTAGGCTACCGTCCTAGTTCAAGGCCAGCCTGGGCAAATTAACAAGGCCATGTCTCAAAATTAAAACAGTGAACATAAGGATAGGATTAACAGAGCTCTTGCCTTGCATGTGTGAAGCCATAACTTCAATCCAATCCCCAGCACTAAAAAAGAGAGAAAGATAGAAAGTTCATTATATTAGTTTACATTTAAAACATGGCCATCCTTGTTATTCTTAAGTGAGGATCTACTGTTTCAAAAAAATTGTGTTATTCCTTTCTTTTTTTCTTTGACTTCTTTTTTCTTCTTTTTGCATAAGCTCTTACCTTATAGATTGGCCCAGGCTGGCCTCAAAATGTCTATATTTCCAAGGTCATGTTCAAACTCCATTTTCCTGGCCCAGTTTCTGGAGTTCTGGCATTATGAGCATGCACAACAACATTCAGCCTTATGTTTAGTAATTTTAAATGACACTTGTTAATATGTGTGGAGAATTCTGTGTGTGTGCTGTTATTTAAACGCATAATGCATTGTTAGCTATCCCATTCAAAAAATGTTATCATTCTGTGTTTCAGGCATCATGCTTGATCCTAAAAATGGACAGGAGAAAAAAATATATAGTCTGGACTTGGGCTGTCATGAAGATGTTTTGAGTTTCTATTTTTTAATGACAGAAAAAAAAGGGCTATAAAAATGTGAATGAAGAACATGATGTGAGCAGGCAAAAATCAACAAAACAAAAACAAGGCATCAATTAACATGTCCTAAATTCTTTGCTGACTTCTCCAATATGAACTCAAAATAGGAATGGCTTTGTCTGGTCACTGGATAAAACAAGGTTCATGGAGTGGTGAGAGTTCTGTTGCCTCTTTGTTTTTCCAGTGCTTGCCTACCACCCCAGGAACCTCAAAACCAAGAATAATATATATATAAGACAAGTCTGGGTTTCTTTGAACCACGTGTATAGGATCTAATCTCTGAAAAAGAACTTTGAATCCTTAAATGTTGGGACCTTGCAAATGGCTTTCAGGTCCTGTCTTGGTTACTTTTCTATTGCCTTAACCAAAACAACTTATAAAAGAAAGCATTTAATTTTGGGCTGACAGGGAGTTAGAGTCCATGAGCACCTTGAGGACAGCATGGTAAATAGACAGGAAGGCATGGTGGAACAGTTAGTGAGAGCTTATATCTTATCCACAAGCATTGAGGAAGAAAGAGGGAGGGAGGAAGGGAGGGAGGGAGAGAGGGTGGGGAAGCTAATTGAGAATGATGTGGAGTTTTGAAAACTCAAAGCCTACCCTCAGTGACACATCTCTTCTGACAAAGCTACACACATAAATCCTTCACAAAGAGTTCCACCAACTGGACCAAGCATAGAAATATATGAGCCTATGGGAACCATTCTCACTCCATCCACCACAGGTCCTCGATCTGAAAGGCAAATCTGTAAGAGGGTCTGAAGACTACAGACAGGATTGTCAAGCTTCATATGAGAAAATCAAAAGAAAAAAAATCATGTCTACTCAACTTCAAGTAAAATAATGGAGCATACTGTACACTCTTATTGACGTTCTCCATGTAAACCATGAGAAAAGGAGCCGAGTTGGCTGGAGAGATGGCTCAGCAGTTAAGAGAAAAGGAGCCAAGCTCCATGCAAAAGTGTAGCTTCTCTCTGAAAAGATAAGGTGGTTGGAGGAATTTCCCTTAACATCCTCTAGCAGTTCTGAGGTCTCCTGAGATTCTGTGTTACATCTTTCCTTCTTCTTAGGCAATCCTGAGACTTTTCTAAAGACACTGAGAAATTTGGAGAGACCAACAAAGGTTTCCTACTTTGGTGTCATGCAGTAGGTTTGCTTAATGTAATTTGGGGCATGTAGAAGCACTAAGTTGTCTCAGTGCACTTGGGACTTCTTGCTGGATACTCCTGGTACCATTTACCTTGCTAATTTGCTCTTAATGAGTTCATCAGCAATGATTTAATACAACTTTGAGGAACAGCTTTCTTTAGTCTTTAATTCGCGACAGTTCCCCTTCTATTTGGCAGTACATTAATGGAAATGGAAATTTGCCTCATTCTAAATGTCAGAATAATACCGCACCAAAAACAATTCAGTCATGTCTTTCAAACCACGCACATATGGTTCATCAGCAAATGTCACAGTTCCACTTCCCCCTTCCCCCATGCTCTCGTCCTGCCTGCACCTTCCCTTCTCACTTGCTTTCCACATGCCTGTATCTGGTAACCGTTGTTCCCACTAAGCTTTTTACTTCCTTGCTGAAGCTTCATCTCTCCTGTCACCTGTATTTGCTAATGATCCAGAAACCAGGTCTCATGACACCACATTTGTGTAGATATTGGAAATGACAGAGTTCACAGATCAGGTGACAGCAATCACATTTAGTGTTATAAATGTCTTTCATCTGCTCTCAAAATTGAAAAGAAAAGTTATGTGAAGTTTCCTCCAAATATTTTTTGGGCATAGTTTTGGAGTCTTTTGTGAAATTCTCTCAATGGAACTGTGTTCTCTACAGTGCCTACACCAGGCCAATGCCTTTTTTTCTCGTAGCATTGTGTCCAAGAAAGTTTCTTAGTAAGATTAATGCTTATATTATGAATGTCTTAGTTGTGATTTATTGGGCAAGTTAGTAATGCGAACTCCTGGCAAGTACAGTTTCACTTGGTCTTAAGGTAACTTACTTTTAATTGCAAGTCTTAATTCATTAACACTCAAATGACATTTCAATAATGTTCAAAATTAGTCTAGAAGCTGAACTACCCAAAGACACAGCAATTTCTGAAGTTATTGATCAAGCATGAGCTGCCATGGTTGTCTTCTGAACACTATTTTAAATGATGAATTTCTCTGCCTGAGAAGAACTTTTCAGATAATATCTGGAAGAAACATTTAAAGACTTCAGAACATCCACTCTCAATGATTATATATATATATGTATATGTGTATTTTATGATATATAAATATATATGCATTTGTATATAGATGTATGTGTGTGTATTTATGTATTTATTTCAAAGCACTTGCCTGATGCTGGAATTTTGAAGTTTAATTAATTTGGGATATTTGCTTTCTATTTTTACTAGAAACTCAACTCATCTGCGAAGTATGGTACATTAATTCAAGACAATTTTTTCTTTTTAATAACATTTTTATTCTTTGAAAGTTTCATAAACCTGTACTCTTAAGGCTCAAATTGTTAAGCAGAAGTTGCTCAGAAGGGAACTTAGGGTTTTGAATTATGGAGGTTAGTTCAGAAGGCATGTAGAATATTCCCCAGTTTTTCTTTTTGCCTTTTTCTCTAACTAGTAGTCTGAAGATCTTTCCCAGTCTCACTCTGGAGTTACTATATAACATTGTAATAAATAGGTATTTTCATAATTTATTAAACATCTGGTATGCGACAGATGCTTTTTAAGTGTTACTGAATATAATTGTCCCAAAGAAAGTGAAGCTATTTGGAAAAGTTTTGCTGAGTTTTGAAATGTTGTCATTTACAGCGGTAGTATACATAAGAGTGGTGGTTTGAATAAAAATGGTCCCCGTAGGTCCATAGTGAGTAATACTATTAGGAAGCGTAGCCTCCTTGGAGAGGGTGTGGCCTTGTTGTATGTTTCAGTCATTTTCTGATGCCTGCAGATCAAGATATAGAACTCCCAGATCCTTTTCCAGTACCATGTCTTCTTGCACACCCCCTTACTTCCCACCATGGTGATAACAGACTAGATCTCTGAAACTGTAAGTCAGCTCCAATGAAATGTTTTCCTTATAAGAGTTTCCCTGGGGGTGTCTCTTCACACCACTACAAACCTTAATTTAGACAAGTGAATCTGTGACCTCCCTACTGTACAGCTATTATTTCTCATTTACCTCAGAGTAAGAAAGGTTGGAGGAGGAAAACCATCATGCACTACGCTTCCCTTTTGTAGAGGTGGCTTCTTCTCCTATGGTTCTCTGTGATGCAACGGACCTTCGGAGAGATATGTCTGTCCTGGAGGTGTGTCTGTTCTGGAGGTATGTCTGCCCTGGCTGATTAGCAATACTAAGAGAAGGACATTGCATGTACATCTGAAGGTATTCTGTGTTTTCCTTTATCTTCTACATCTCCTACCTTCTACAATCTTTCTATGCTACCTACACCTAAATTGAAGCTACCACCCACTTCCTTGAACAGACCTTTTGAAGCTTATATAAGAATGTATATATTTTTTCATAACTCTTATTTCTTATTATAACTCTTATTATTTCTTATGACTCTAGATGACTAAGTAACTCCTTAAAAATACTTTTTTTTCCTTTGGGTCATATAGATCAAAGTGTGAAAACTGAGGATTAGGATGGGTTGGCCACATCCTTGGGCAGTAGGGGACTCTGCAGGTTCCTGAGGTGGCCAGGACACTGTATATAAAGAGGCATTAATTGGCCTAAAGGAATGGACTCTTTTTCTTGTAAAGCTACAGACTTTATTCCAAATTCCATACTACATCATATTGAAGATTATTGAAATATTTATTTGCATAGGGGCATTCAATTAATGTGTTTATCCATACCAACTTGGACTATCAGAATAACTTCGTTTCTATCTTTTGGCATTTGAAAATTCTCTTTTCTCCACAGCTTTCTGACATTACCTCATTCTGCAGATTTTTTCTATACTATTAGTGAAGACTGACAAAAGAAAAAGGAAAAAAAATATTGACCTAGACTATGTTTGAAGGATTTTCCTATAGTATGACCCCTGAAACTTATCCCAAGAAAGCCTTAGTATGAGATTCCTTAGAGTCTACCTGAACCCTATTGAGGCAACCCAATCTGACAGCAAGGCCTTTCTCTAGAGCCATATCAGTCATGACTTTGGAACACTTTCTCATGAACTTCAGTATTTTGTTTTGAAGTCACAATCCTATTATGGTCTCTGTTACTTTTCTTAGACATCCCTTGTTCTGGAGTTTCTGTGTGATATACATTTTGGTTTTATAACACATTTGGTTTTATAGCACATTGGTGTTTACATTATTAATTCATGGGTGAAGTAAAACACCCAAAATTGTACTTGTTTGCTTAGAAATTCTTTGGACCTGTAGATGCATCTGGCCTGGCCACCATTTGTCTTTTGCTAGCAAAATTTAAGCACTACATGCAGGCATTAAGTTTTCTTCATAGTCCACCCTTTCCTTCTTTTTCAAAGCATTTGTAAAGTTTCATTTCAGGGCTGCATTGTTTATTTGTTTTCAGTCTTAGCTTGTCTAGTAAGAGGCCCTTAGTAAATGTTATGTGCCTCTCAGCTGAACTAACTACTGGAGATTTTCTTCATCAAAATTTCATCTCTAATTTCTGTAAACCTCCCAGTCATTCTCCCTTTCTGTATTGTTTGCCATTAGATGAGTCCTCTAGTTTCTTTCTTTCTTTTGAGAACTGTGACTTACAGATTGAAGGTCATTTGCCTGGGTGTGTGCCTGTCTTTTTTTTTTTTCCCTCTGTTACTGTAATAAACTACACTAAGGAAACCAACTTAAGAGAGTAAGGGTTTATTTTACCCAAAGTTCAAGGTACAGTCAGCACTGGGAACAAGGTAAGGCCGTCAACCTTGGAGGCTGACCACATGGCATTCACAATGAAAGAACAGTGAACAAGGAATGTTTTCTTTACTTAACCAGTCCTGGACTTCAGCTGGAAAAAAATGATGCCACTCACTGGAAAACCCTTCCCACCTCTGTTAACACAATCAAGACAATGCGCCCCACACACATGTCCAGTGACCCATCTCCCAGGTGATTCTACACCCTGGTATGTTAAAGATTAACACTAAGTACCACACTACCTGCTTTGAGTTTTTATAGGCAGTGAGACCCAGTTAAGGCTGCAGAGTCCTGGTTCTTTTATATTTCCAGTAGCATTCTCTCTGGATACTTGCTATCAAGTGCAATAGAGAGAAAATGACAAATAAGTTACAGGGCTGTTCAGCTTCAGTCACAGCAGTAGCAATAATAATAAGGGGGTAATGAAATGTCAAAAGTGATATCCGAGTGATAAATTCTCTTTAAATCTAGAAATACAGGTAGCAATTCCTTAGCATACTCATGGTCAGAGATAAGCTAATGTGTCACTATGTATTTGAAAGATAGTTAAATAATCAATTGTTTCGATAAATTATTTTGTTGGCCCAGGCTAATCAAGGAGACGAATGACAGGCAAAAACTATTTGTCTTAATTAAGAGGAAATTTGATTGTCTTTCAGAGGCCTTTATAAATTTGATTGACAAAATTGAATTATGTTTTTATCTACACAGATATATATATACATAATGAGAGCTTTGTGATATCAAGTGTTGACAAAGGTGAGTTTTAACACACACACACACACACAGAGAGAAAGAGGGAGGGAGAGAGAGAGAATTCATTTCCTGATTTGTTTTTTCCCCTTACCAGAAAGAAGATCAGGTACCGAAATAAAACAATAATATGTCTTGTGATGTTTGTTAGGAACTGGCTAAAACTAGCTCATGTATGGGAAATCAGAGCTTGGCCTTATAAACATTTTTAAGACCAGAGTTTCATGTTACACCAAGAAGTCTTTGGGACACACCTGCATTTTAGACCTTCTGAGAACCTTTTCTTGTCATGTACATTCTCTAGCTGTGGATTGTGGCATATAGTGGGCAGAAGGCACTGTGGGAACTGGGGGTGGTGGGAGTCTAGATTCTAGTCCCCCTCTGTAACAGGAATGGGGATGTGTTGGGTTCATCACAACAACCAAAGGAGAAGAATTGGTGAATAAAGTCAAACGTTATGAAAGTTGGTGAGTCAAAGGAGTTAGGTTTTAAAATATATTGAGTACATAACTTCTAAGGTAATTTAAAACCTCAGTAGCTTGTACTCTCAGGGTTCTGGAGTACAGAAACCAAGAGCAAGGCATTAGGAGAGTGGTACTTCATCTGAAAGTCCAAAGGAAGGATCCAGCTTCCATTCTAGTTTCTGATTGTGTAGTTCTGGACCAGTGATAGAGTCAAATCACTTCAATCTAAATACATTTTTCACATCACCTTCCTCTCTATGTCTTCTCTACGAGGCTCTCATTGACTGTGGGGCCTTCCCGTCCTAAGCCATGTGGCCATATGGATTTTACTGAGATCAGTATGCTTATAAAACCATGTGTCATGGTAGACCCAATCCACAACTATTTTAAAATACAGGCCATGAATTTGAAGGAGAGTGGTATATGGGAGGGTTTGAAGGGAGGAAAGGGAAGGGAGAAATGTTGTAATTATATTGTAATCCACAAATCAAATAAAATATTCTTGGTCATAACAACAACAAAAGGAAGTATGTAGTGTTTTGTTTCATTTAGTTTTTATTTATCATAAGTTTGTTTTAGAAGCATCCACACTATCAAACGTGTCAGGAGCTCACCACTTTACATTACTGAGTTGTGTTTCATTTTGTGTATAATCCACTCCTCAATGACAGTTTGTCACTTCTAATTCCCGGATCTTATCACTAAAACTGCAATGAATACTTAAAAGTACAGTGTCTGTTTGGACTTAGGCCAATTTTAGTTTATTGACTGATTTATTTATTCATTCAGCAAATATTTACTGAAAGCACTCTAGGAATAGTGTTGTGCAATTAAGATACTATTACTAATAATAATAGTACACCTTCATGAAGCTCACAAATAACATCCATTGGGAGGTGTTTTTGTGGAGGGGCTTTAATTCATATAAATTTAATTCCTGTAGCATAATCTTCAATTTTTAATCATTTCTTATTCAGTATAAACTTCTAACTATAATTCTTATATTATTTTTCTAATTATATTTTTATTTATGGAACTGCTATGTGTACTTTATTAGTACATAAATGTGAATTTTAAAATAAGCTATACAATAAAAAATAAAAATAATTTCAATGTCATCTTTTGTATTAGTCATTCATTATGCAAGTTACCCTGGCTTTCCAAAGATATTATCTAAATGTCTGTTTTATTTCAAGCCTTGGGAACAATGTATAGTTCAAGATCAGTGTTTTTTAAAACGTAACGTTTAAATTCATGTCTATACTATGCCAAGATTTTCTTATACAACTCTGGCTACACAGAGATGAAGCAGATATATGAATTTGTCGATAAATCACAAATAACATATTTAATTATATTGATGTATAATTTTGCTACTTCAATATTAATGAGATGGATGTACTTGCTTGTTTTTACATAAAGAATTAAATTTTGGAGTTCAAATATGAAACTTCCCTGTGGTCCTGGTAGGTTGACTACTGACAAATGGAAGGTTATATATACAAGTGTACATGTACAACATAAATTGGATTTAGTGGGTTAAAAAAAGAGGACATGAAGTTCAATGAGTATGGAAGGGAGGTGGATTCTGGAGACTTCAGGAGAGGTGAATATGATGAAAGTACGTTGTACAAAATTTTCAAAGAACTATCTTTTAAACGAAAAGAACAAAATCGGGGCTGGAGAGATGGCCCAGTGGTTAAGACCACTGGCTGCCCTTCCAGAGGACCCGGGCTCAACTTCCCAGCACCCACAAGGCAGCTCCCAACTGTCTTAACTCCAGGATCTGACACCCTCGCATAGACATGCATACAGACAAAGCACCAATACACACAAAATAAAAATAAATTAATTAAAAAAACCTAAATCTTGGCTAAATATTTGATATTTCTAGACAGAGCATTTTCAATTTTTTTAAGTTGATAGATCCTTTGATTTTTTAAATCATCAGTGCTGAGAATGTCACATTACAAATACAAAGTGAAAGAACTATATTCTAGACCATATCAGAAGTTACATGAAATGCTGTAGTGATTTTAAACTAAAATGCACTGAACAATCATTTCCATGAAACTCAAGTCAGCAACTAAAAGGGCAATTGAAATAAAAAATGTTCTAATACTACTGCCAGGGAAGCATGTAGGCCAATTGCAGATATTCACCTTTTTCTCTAAATCCCAACTCATGGCCTCATCCCCGTTCTGATGCAGCCTTCCCTTCCTGTGTGCCCCATCATCATCAGATCATACAGAGTGTCTCCTCCAACATCCCCAGTGTGCCACTTTATCCTAATATTCCCTGCAAAACCTCTGGCCAAGCTTGTCAGAGAAGCAAGTACCCCAGCAAAGCAGTTAGGTGAGCTTCAGATCTTCACTCTTCCTTTTCACCTAAAAATCCAATCCCCCAGTCCTTTTTTTTATGTTTATTTATTACTTCAGGTTACATCTCCATCGCAGTGCCCTTTTTCCACCCCTCCCAGTCTTGCCCTCCCACCCTCTACCCCCTATCCCTTCCATCCCACTCCTCTGGAGTGGAGTGCCCCTACATATCAGTCCCCTGCCCCAGTTCAGCAGTCATATGAGGGCCAAGAGCCTCTTCATACAGTGCAATCCCCTAATCTTATCCCCAGCTCTGTAGCAAACTACTTGAGGCCTCTCCTGACTCTCTGCCAATCTCAGGGGACCAAGCACATCCTGGTGAAATATCCTGCTTTTCTCCTTCCTGTGGACCCTCTCACACCATTCCTACCCCATACCCATTTCTAAGTGTCAGTTCCCAATACCTAGGGATACATTTTACTCATAAATCCCAGTGGCCACACCAATCAGGATTCCAGAAGAATTTACTCCCAGGCAACACAAAGCCACCACACCTTCCATAGAACCAGAGAGGGCAAAGCAACAGAAACCAGGGAACAACATACCCACTCAACAAACGCAAGACCAGATACCAACATTTAGAATTGCAATAAGCCCACACCCAAACACCCAGATGCTAGTATAAAAGCACAATCAATAACATCCAGGACAGTATATCTCCACTAGAGCCCAGTGACCCTACCTTAGTAGGCCCTGAGAACTGCAACATCTCTAAAGCACAACAGAAGGAGTTTAAAAAAGCCATTAGGAATATGATAGAAGTCTTTAAGAATGGAATGAATAACTCTCTCAAAGAAGTCAATGAAAGCACAAAGAATGGAAGGAAATGAATAAAAGAATTCACAACCTGAAAACGGAATAAAAGTCAACAGAAATAATATTAAGAAAGTAGAATAAAAATCATGAAACAGGAAGCTCATAGGCAAGCCTCAACAACAGAATAAAAAAGATGGGAGAATCTCAATCAGCAAAGACACAATAGAAGAAAGGGATACCTTGGTCATAGAAAATGTTAAATCTGAGAAACAAAATAGCAATAGCAATAACAAGAAATCCTGGCACAAAAGATAAAAACATCTAGGAAATCTGGAACCCTATAAAAATACTAAATCTAAGAATAATAGGAATATATGAGTAAAATAATCCAAGGTTAAACACATAGAAAATGTTTTCAACAAAATCATAGAAAAAAAGTTTCCCTAACCTAAAGAAGGAGAAGCCTACAAAGCATAAAGAACATCAAATACACTGGACAAGAAAAGAAATTCCACTAACACATAATAATAAAAACATTAAATGTACTAAACAAAAGAGATTAAAAGCTGCAAGGGAAAAAGACACAAGATATATTTATTTGAATATCTAGCTTCCAAAATGGAAACTCTAAAAGCCAGAAGAGCATGGATAGATGTTCTACAGACTCAATGAGACCAGAGATGCCAGGCCAGACTATTATACCCAGCAAAATTTTCAATCACAGTAAATGGAGAAAACAACATATTCCATGATTAAACAAGAATTAAGCAGTATCACATCTATCTACAAATCTAGCCCTATAGAAGGTGCTAGAAGAAAACTCAAACCTAAAAAGGAACAAATAATCTAAAACCTAACATAGCAAAAGAAGGGAAACACACACACACACACACACACACACACACACACACACACACACACACTCCACAACAATAAAATAAAAGGAATCAACAAACACTGTTCATTGATACTTCTCAACATCAATCGTCTCAATTACCCAATAAAAAGACACAGACTAACAGAATGTAAGTAAAAACAGGATCTATCCTTCTGAGGCAGCAAAGAAGTACACCTTAACATCAAGAATAGACATCACCTCAGATTCAAGGATGGAAAATGATATTCCAAGTAAATGAACCTAAGAAGTTAGCAGCTGTAGCCATTTTAATATCTGGTGAAATAGATATTAAACCAAAACTAACCAGGAGAGATAGGGAAGGGCACTAAATAATAAAAAAAATCCACCAAGAGTAAATTGCAGTTCCTAACATCTATGTACCAAATACAAGGGTATCTAAGTTTCTGGAAAGAGAAACCCTGTCTCAATAAGGATAGATATATCCATGTAGAAATTAAATCTCCAAAAAAGGAGAAAAGGAAAGAAGAAATATATAAATGCATAACTTTGATCCCAAAACATGGGACACAAAGACAGAGACAGATTGGTTCCTTTTGAGTTTGAGGCCAACCTAATCTACAAAAAGCCAGAACAACACAGAATAAACCTGTTTTAATCAATTAATACATGTATGTCAACTGTAGAGGAGAATACTTAAACTCCATACAGTCTTATGCTGTATTTTCAATTTAAAATAGATTTTATATATAGGATATATATGTAATACTATTACACGCCATCCTTTCATATGGCATAAACGGAGACTTACAAATGTCTTTCTTCTGTTCAAATGAAGGACAGAAAATATTCCTTAATTGATTTGTTCATCCTGCACATCCAAGGCATTTTGGTAATTGCAGAACTATATGTTACTTGTGAGAAA
>CAJQZJ010032401.1:6949179-6960287 GCA_907164525.1 Lophiomys imhausi
AAAAAAAACCCTGGAGATATTTGTAACAGTAAATTTTTATTTAATTCACATATATTTATTAATACTTAACAATTACCTAACAATTATCTTTAAAATTCCTAAATCCTAAACCTAAACCCTAACTCTGAAACCTAGCACCTAAAACTTCTTAGTACCTATAATACAAACATTTAACATTAACCTAAGGTTTCTCAAAAGGATATTTTCTCTGAGCATGGGTCCTGATGGATGGCTGGTCTTCATACAATTTTTTCAGTCTTAAAGTCTCTGAATTTCATTCCTGTCCTTTGTAGTCTTAAGACCAATTAACATATGCAAGTTTCCCAAGCGGCTCACCTATTCAGATGCTTATGGCCTGCAAAGGCCTGAAGTCTGGGAGCTCCATGTCTAAGCACACCGGAATCTCAGGGAGAATCCATCTCCTCTTCAGACTCAAAACAGGTCAGTATCAGAGGGTGAAACTTTCCGATGAGATTATGATGTGTGTTTTTCTTCCAGTTGAGGAAAATGTTGTTGAGTGAGTCAAGAACAGGAGAGAGAGAGTGAGTCCAGGTGAATCTTGCCTTAAATATCTTCACCTGTCTGCAGAAGCTTTCTTACACTTTTCAAGTTATGTCCCTGGGCTCAGTCTTTTTCAAAAAAGCTTTTTGCAGAGGGGTGTGAATTCACAGGTGGTCCGCAGATGTGGGCAGGTGCCTCAGGGCATGTCATTCAGATGTTTTTTTTTTTTTTTCCCAGAAGTCTGTGAACTGACAGTAGACCTCCAGAGGCCGGAAACCTCAGGGGGTCCTGCCCCTAGCCCTCAGATCAAAGAGGTCCTGGTCCTTGGTGAGTTCCCAAGGACATGTCACTTCAGGAGTAAGTCTTTTATCTTAAAGCCCAGGCTTTTGCCATCCCCATGCTATTATATGCTAACACTAAACCTACCACAGATATCTCACACTAGACATTTAAAAGCACACATGATAGCTAAAGAACAAAAAAAAGAAATCATACCCAAAGGAGTACATGGGAAGAAATAATCAAATTCAGGACTGAAATCAACAAAATGGACAAAGCAAAAAAACAAAACCAAAACCAAACCAAAACAAACAAACAACAACAACAACAAAGAAAAAAAAACAAAGACAAAAACGAATCAAAACAAAAAAACTATACCAAGAATCAATGAAAAAAAAAAAAAGAGTTTCTTCTTTGAGAAAATGAATAAGATTAACACTTATCAAAACTACTTAAAAAGAGGACAGAGAATACCCAAAATAGCAAAACTACAGATATAAAGGTATAGACCTAGCAAGACATCAAGAAAATTATAAGAACATACTTTAAAACCTGTGCTCCATCAAATTGGAAAACTTAAATGGAAAATTTTCTTGATACATACCACTTAACAAAGTTATGTCAAGATCAGATAAGCAATTTAAACAAGGCTGTAAGCCCTAGAGTAATGGAAACAGTCATTAAAATCTCCCAATCAAGAAAAACCCAGAGCCAAATGTTTTAAACACAGAATTCTATAAGACTTTCAAAGAAGTGTTAATGCCAATACTCCTGAACTTATTCCTCAAAATAGACACAGAGGAAACAATTCCCAATTCATTTTATGAGGTCTCAGTAACTCTGATTTCCAAACCACATATAAACTCAACAAAGAGAGAATTGGTGACCTATATCCCTTCTAAACATAGATACAAAAATTATTAATACAATACTTGGAAACCAAATACAAGAACACATCAAAAAGATCATCCACCATGATTAAGAAGGCTTCTTCCCAGGATGCAGGAATGGTTTAACATATGAAAAACTGTGAATGTAATTCACCATATAAACAAACTGAAAGAAAAAAAAATAATCATCACATTAGATGGCTGAAAAAGTCTGACAAAATCCAACAACCCTTCATGAAAAGAGTGCTGTAGAGATTGCTGATACCTAAACATAATAAGACAATTTACAGCAAGCCCATAGCCCACATCAACTTAAATTAAGAGAAACACAAAGCAATTCCACTAAAATCAGGAACCACACAATCTTGTCATCTCTCTTCATACCTATTCACTATAGTATTTGAAGTCTTAACTAGAGGAATTAGGCAACTTAAGGAGAACAAAATATCTTTATTTGCAGATAGTATTTTAGTATGTGTAAGTAACCCTGAAAATTCCACTGGAAAACCCTTACAGATGATAAACACTTTCAGTAAGTAACTGGATACAAGATTAACTCACAAAAATCAGTATCCTTCCTATATACAAATAATAAATGATTTGAGAAAGAAATCAGGGAAGTATTTTTTATAATAGCCTCAAATAATATAAAATATCTTGGGGTAACTCTAACCATGCAAGTGATATATTTGTATGGAAAAAACTTCAAGTCTTTGAAGAAATAAATTGAAGATGATATCAGAAGATGGAAAAAAAATCTCTTATGGTCATGGATCAGTAAGATTAACATAGTAAAAATGACCATCCTATCAAAGCAATCTAAAGATTCAGTGTAATCCTCATCGAAATTTCAACAAAATTCTTCAAAGATCTGGAAAGGATAGACTTCAGCTTCTTACAGAAACAACAAAAAGGGGGTTCCAAGATGGCAGTGGCCTGCGCAGATGTGTTTTGACCTTGGGGAAAACAGCCACAAAGCCACAAGGCTGTGCAAAAAATCTGAGTGACTGGAATCACCTAGGTTTCACCCAGCCACCAGGGACCATTAAAAGTCCCTGGGCAGGACTCTCCCTCCCACTCTCAGACATGCACAGAAGCCAATGAATCTGGGAACTGGGAACCAGGAAACCCCACCAAGAGAGACGCTGGGTAAGATCCACTCTAATAACCAGCAGGCAGATTTGAACCCCAGACATGGTTACTCACTAGCCTACTGGACGCCCCAGATCCCACACAGGTGTTCTGGCTATTTAGTGAAAGATTTCGGACCCGTGGGAGTGCCACACACTCTTAGCAGTGTGCAGCTGGCGCGCAGCAGCTGGGTGCGCAGGGTTCCACAGGGCATCAGCCAAGTACCCAGCAGGTCCACAGCTGCATTTGGAAAGCCCAAACATATCTGTGTGACCCCAGAGGGGTGCTGGACAGTCCCCCCATTGGATTTACAGTCATTGGGAAAAAAATCCTGCAGCTCGGTTGAGCTGTGAGGCACCCTTCCGGCTGGAGGTTACGTTCCACGGTGGCATACGGGAACATGGATGACAGGGGCCCCCTTTGCCAGTATCCAAAGCCAGCTCCATACACACATAGGCGGGGCTGTGAGAGTGGCAGAAAAGGACACAGGAGGTGAAGGCAGATTTCACCTCCACAGGGTCCAACCCTGGGCAAACTGTGAGGTCTTTACTATTGTTATCAGACTTTTTTGCTAGTATGGGCCCTTCCAGCAGGGAACCAGAGATTAAGTATATATAGCTCTACCCCCTGGTTCAGTGAGTCAACCTGGGAGGTGCTGCTGAATGACTCACCTTACAGGGGTGGAGTCAGGATCTCTGAGAACTCCAACAGGCCTTGGGACAGCCAAAGTCCACAGAATCTGTGCCTGGACACACAGGACCATACCACCAGAGGACTGCAGGCTGAACAGTCAATCTGTCTTGGGAGCAGTGAAACAATCCTGGGCCATTCCTCATTGCCTGGAAATAGGCTGCACCAGCTCACAGTGCGCAATTCAACTGCTACACCAAAGTGCCCCCTTTGGATCCAAGCCCAGAAGACAACAGGAGCAGACAGCTAAGAACTTCCAAATGGCCAAAGGTCCGAGGAAAAACAGATATCAGAGAGACATGACTCCATCAAAACACAACTATGCTAGTTCATCAAATTCTGACCACCTCACCACAGCTGAAACACATGAAAACGATGACAATTCTACATTATGGAAAGTGATAGAGTCCCTTCAAGAACCATTTAAATCTATGAAGGAATTCAAAGAAGCCACAATTTCACAAGTGAAAACAATGGATAATACTATTAGAGAGCTCCAAGCCAAGGTGGCTCAACTTGAACAGGAAATAAGACAGGGCAATAAAAGATTTCCAGTCAAAGACAAGCAAATTGGAGCAGGAAATGTACAAAATGAATAAAATCATTCAAGACATAAAATGGAAATGGAAACAATAAAGAAAGCACAGTCAGAGTTAAAAATGGAAATTGAGAATCAAGGGAAGAGAACATGAACTACAGACATGAGTATCAAAAATAGGAAAAAAGAGATGGAAGATAGGATCGCAGGCATGGAAGATTCAATGGAAGAAATCAGTACAACATGCAAAGAAAATAAAAAAGCTAAAAAAATCTCTCACCCACGACATCCAAGAAATCAAGGACACAATGAAAAGACGGAACCTAAGAGTTATAGACAGAGAGGAAAGAGAAGACTCCCGACTTCAAGGTCCAGGAAATATCTTCAACAAAATCATAGAAGAATACTTCCCAAACCTAAAGAAAGAGATGCCAATAAAAATCCAAGAGGCTTGCAGAACACCAAACAGATTAGGTTAGAAAAGAAACTCCTCTTGCCACATAATAATTGAAACTTCAAATGTACAGAACAAAGAAAGAATATTAAAAGCTGTAAGAGAAAAAGTTCAAGTCACATATAATGACAGACCCATCAGAATTATACCTGATTTCTTCTCAGAAACTTTAAAAGCTAGAAGGCCTGGACAGATGTCCTACAAGTCCTTAGAGAACATAGGTGCTCAGCCAGACTACTATACACAGCAAAACTCTCTAACAACTTATATGGAGAAGACAAGATATTCCATGACAAAATCAAATTTAAACAATATCTACCCACAAAACCAGCCCTATAGAAGATCCTACAAGGAAAATTCCAACCCAGAGAAGATAACTACACCCAAGAAGACAGAGGAAATAGAAAACTCCACAGTAACTAAACCAAAAGAAGCACAGGACGACCACCTATAACAAAATAATGGGAAATAACAACCCCTGGTCACTAATATCCATCAATATCAATGGACTCAACTTGACAATAAAAAGACATACTCTTACAGATCGGATCCATAAACAAGACACATCTTTTTGCTCCATACAAGAAACACATCTCAATATCAAATATAGACACCATCTCAGAGTAAAGGGCTGGGAAAAGGTTTTCCAAGCAAATGGACCCAGGAAGCAAGCTGGAGTAGCCATCCTAATATCAAACTAAAGACTTCCAACTAAAGTTAATAAAAAAGGACAGAGAAGGGCATTACATACTCATTAAAGGAAATATTCATCAAAAGGACATCTCAATATTGAACATCTATGCCCCAAATACAAAGGCACCTACATTTGTAAAAGATATGCTTCTAAAACATAAATCGCACACTTGATACCCACACATTAGTAGTGGGAGACTTCAACACCCCACTCACAACAATGGACAGATCATCAAGACAGAAGCCAAACAGAGAAATAATGAGTCTAACAGATCATGAACCAAATGGACCTAACATATATCTACAGAACGTTTCACCCACACACAAAAGAATACACCTTCTTCTCAGCACCTCATAGAACTTTCTCCAAAATCGACCATATAGTGGGACACAAAGATAGCCTCAACAGATACAAGAAAATTGAATAACGCCTTGTATCCTATCAGACCACTATGGAAAAAGCTAGGCTTCAACAGCAAAAGAATCAACAGAAAGCCTACACACATGGAAATTGAACAACTCTTTACTGGATGACTACTGGGTCAGGGAAGAAATAAAAAAGGGAATCAAAGACTTCTCAAAATCCAACGACAATGAAGGCACAACATACCCAAACCTATGGGACACAATGAAAGCTGTGCTAAGAGGAAAGTTCATAGAACTAAGTGCCTTCAAAAAGAAAATTGTAACAGTTCATATTAGCGAATTAACAACTAAACTGGGTGAATTGGAAAAAAAAAAAAAGAAGCAAACACTCCCAAGAGGAGCAGAAGGCAGGAAATCATCAAACTTAGGGCTGAAATCAACAACTTAGAAACAAAAAGAACTATACAAAGAATCAATGAAACCAAGAGTTGGTTCTTTGAGAAAATGAACAAAATAGACAGACCCTTAGCCAAATTGACTAAAAGGCAGAGGGAAAAAACCCAAATCAACAAAATCAGAAATGAAAAGGGAGAAATAACAACAGACATTGAGGAGATCCAGAGAATATTTGGGTCCTACTTTAAAAATCTATACTCCACTAAATTTGAAAACTTAAGTGAAATGGGCAATTTTCTTGATAATTTGCACCTACCGAAGCTAAATCAAGATAAAATTAACAGATTAAACAGCCCTATAACTCCTAAGGAAATAGAAACAGTCATTAAAAATCTCCCAACCAAAAAAAAGCCCAGGGCCAGATGGTTTTAGCATGGAATTCTACTGGACCTTCAAAGGGGAGCTAACACCAATACTCTTCAAACTCTTTCAACAAATAGAATCACAGGGAACACTACCAAACTCATTCTATGAGGCCACAGTCACCCTGATTCCTAAACCACACAAAGACCCAACAAAGAAAGAGAACTTCAGACCATTCTCTCTCATGAACATAGATGCAAAAATACTTAATAAAATACTAGCAAAACGAATTCAAGAACACATCAAAAGTATCATACAACATGATCAAGTAGGCTTCATCCCAGGGATGCAGGGATTTTCAACATACAAAAGTCTATCAATGTAATTCAGTATATAAATAAGATGAAAGAAAAAAAACCACATGATAATCTTGCTAGATGCAGAAAAAGCACTTGACAAGTCCAACACCCCTTCATACTAAAAGTTTTGGAGAGAACGGGCATACAAGGACCGTACCTAGAAATATTAAAGGCAATATACAGCAAGCCAGTGGCCAACATCAAATTAAATGGAGAGAAACTTGAAGCATTTCCTCTAAAATCAGGGACAAGACAAGGATGCCCACTTTCACCATATCTCTTCAATATAGTACTTAAATTCTTGCTAGAGCAGTAAGACAACTAAAAGAGATCAAGGGAATACAAATTAGAAACATTGGAAATGAAGAAGTCAAATTATCCCTATTTGCAGACAATATGATAGTATACATAAATGACCCCAAAAATTCCACCAGAGAACTCTTACAGCTGATAAACACCTTCAGCAAGATGGCTGGATACAAAATTAATTCAAAAAAATCAGAAGCCCTTCTTTATACAACAAACAAATGGGCTGAGAAAGAAATAAGTGAAACAATCCCCTTCACAATAGCCACAAACAATATAAAATACCTGGGGGTAACTCTAACCAAGCAAGTAAAGGACCTATATAACAAAAACTTCAAGCCCTTGAAGAAAGAAATGGAAGAGGCCTTTAGAAGATGGAAAGATCTCCCATGCTCATGGATAGGTAGGATCAACATAATAAAAATGGCCAACCTACCAAAAGCAATATATAGATTCAATGCAATTCCTATCAAAATACCAACACAATTCTTTATAGACCTGGAAAGAGCTATTCTCAATTTCATATGGAACAACAACAACAACAAAAAAAAAAAAAACCCAGAATAGCTAAAGCAATCCTGTACAATAAAAAAAAAAAATCTGGAGGTATCACCATCCCAGATTTCAAGCTGTAGTACAGAGCAATAGTAGTAAAAACAGCATAGTACTGGTATAGAAACAGACCAGTAGATCAATGGAATCGAATTGAAGAACCAGAAATGGACCCACATACCTATGGCCAACTAATTTTTGACAAAGAAGCCAAAACCACATAATGGAAGAAGGACAGCATCTTCAACAAATGGTGCTGGTCCAACTGGATGTCCACTTGTAAAAGAATGAAATTAGACCCATACTTATCACCTTATACAAAACTTATGTCTAAGTGGATCAAAGACCTTAACATAAGGCCGGTCACACTAAATCTACTAGAATAGAAAGTGGGAAAAATCCTCGAACTTATTGGCACAGGTGACAATTTCCTGAACAGAACACCAACATCTCAGAACCTGAGACCAACAATCAATAAATGGGACCTCATGAAACTGAAAAGATTCTGTAAAGCAAAAGACACTGTCATTCGAACAAAACGACAGCCTACAGACTGGGAGAAAATCGTCACCAACCCCACATCTGACAGAGGGCTAATATCCAAAATCTTTAAAGAACTCAAGAAATTAAATGCCAAGAACCCAAATAATCCAATCAAAAAATGGGGGATGGAGCTAAATAGAGAATTCACAAAGGAGGAATCCCTAATAGCTGAGAGACACTTGAAGAAATGCTCAACATCCTTAATCATCAGAGAAATGCATCTCAAGACAACTCTGAAATTCCATCTCACACCTGTCAGAATGGCTAAGATCAAAAGCTCAAATGACAGCACATGCTGGCGAGGGTGTGGAGAAAGGGGAACCCTCCTCCATTGCTGGTGGGAGTGCAGGCTTGTGCAACCACTATGGAGGTCAGTCTGGTGATATCTTAGAAAACTTGGAATAGCTTTGCCTCAGGACCCAGCCATACCACTTCTGGGTATACATCCAAATGTCTCCTCATGGAATCATGAGGAAGTTTCCTCATCTATGTTCATAGCAGCCTTATTTGTAATAGCTAGACACTGGTAACAACCCAGATGTCCCTCAACCGAAGAATGGATTAAAAAACTGTGGTACATCTACACAATGGAATATTACTCAGCTATCAGAAACAATGAAATTATGCAATTTGCAGCCAAATGGATGGAACTAGAAAAGCTCATCCTGAGTAAGCTAAGCCAAACTCAGAAGCATGCACATGGCATCTATTCACTTACAGTAGGATTTTAGCTATATAGTACAGGATATCTATACTACAATCAATGCACCAAAGGGAACATGGACATAGAATTTTTATTTTTTATTTGTTTGTTTTTTAGTTTTCTCTCCCTGACAATGAGATACTTTTCACTGGTGGTACTGCCTTGTAGGCCCCCAGTGTATGAGGAGGCTCTTGGCCCAAATATGACTTCTGAACTGGGGTGAAGTACTGTTTTGTAGGGACACTCCACTCCAGAGGATTGGGATGGATGGGTTAGGTGGTAGAGGGTGGGAGGGCGGGGCTGAGAATGGGGAAAGAGGTCAATATGATGGAGATGTAACCTGAAGCAACAAATAAATAAATTTATTTATTAAAAAAAGAGTTTCCATTTGGTTATGTTAAAAAATATTGATAAATTTAAAATAATTCTGAATACTTTGTTGTTAAACAGTAGTAGTGTGTGGCATTTCCATTAACAAGTTTACTTAATAAATGAAGTTACTCCAGGGGCCTAGGTCGAGTTAGGAAGAGGATGTTGAAAGAGTTACTAAATCTGAAAATTAATAACATAGTTTTAGTAATGGTCAAATGAGAAAAATATGAAGTTGAGGGTAATATCTTCATATAAATGGTAAAAAATGATTACAAAAGCATTTCTTAAAGCAAAATTGGTGAATAAAGACTCAGGATAGTTACCTGACTTGCTGTGTACTTTAAAAAAGAAAGAAAGAAAAGAAAGAAACACAAAAAAAACCATGATAGTCAAAACAATCCAGAATAATAAAAGAACTGTCAGTGGAATCACCATCCCTGACCTCAAATACTACTGCAGAGCTACAGAAAAAAAACAAACAAACAAACAAAAACAAAACAAAACAAAACAAAACAAAACCCAGCATGGTATTGGCACACACATACAATAGCAAAAAAACTAACAAAATGAAGAAAGGAAAACAACACCAAAACAGAACCACTGATCAGTGTAATCAAATTGAAAACCTAGACATAAGTCCACATACATATGGACACCTGATTTTTGATAAAGAAGGAAAAATCCACATTGGGGTAAAAGTACTTAAAACAAATGGTGTGGGCCAAACTAAACGACTGCAGTTAGAAGAGTTCAAATAGTTCCATACTTATCACTCTGCACACAACCAACTCCTAATGAATCAAAGACCTCAACATAACAGTGGATACACTGAACCTGACAGAAGAGAAAGTAGGGAATAGCTTTGAACTCGTTGGTACAGAGAAAGACTTTCTGAATGGAACACCAATAGCACAGGTACTAAGATAAACAGTAAATAAATGAGACCTCATGAAACTGAAATGTCCATATAATGGAAAAGTATTTTTTAAACAAGTATACATCTAATAGAGGATTGATATTCAAAATTAGATAAGGAATTCAAAAAATAGATATCAATAAAATAAATGACCAAATTTTAACAATGGGGTACAGATCTAAACAGAGAATTCTCAAACCAGAACACAAATGGTTGAGAAACGCTTAAAGAAATATTCAACATCCTTAGGAATCATGATGATACAAATCAAAACTACTTTGAGATTTCATCTTACACCCGTAGAGCAAATAATAGCTCATGATGTTGAGGATATGGAGCAAGGGGAACATTCATCTATTGCTGGTGGGATGAAAAGTAGTATTGCTAGTATGGAAATCAGTGTTGTGATTCCTCAGGAAGATGTGAATCAATCTACCTCAAGACCAAGCTATATCCCTCTTGGGCATGTACCCAAAAAATGCTTCATCCTACTATAGAGACAGAGTTGTTCAAACATGTTCATTGCTGTCCTAGTCATAATATCCATAAACTGGAAACAGTCTAGATGTCCCTCAGTAGATGAATGGATCAAGAAATTGTGTACATTATACACAGTGAAGTACTAATCAGTCATTTAAAACATGAAATCTTGACATTCTCAGGCAAATGGACAGAATTAGAAAAAAAAGTACCCTGAGTGAGGTAATCCAGACTCAGAAAGTCAATTATGGTATTTATTCATATAAATGTGGAGACTAGTTGTTAAATCAATGAGAACCAAGCTTTAATCCATAAAACCACAGAGGTTATATACAGAATAAGGGACTAGGGGAGAGAGATAGATTTTCATAGGAAAGGGAAATAGAATAGGTAGTTATGTGTGGATGGTTGGAGCACTGGAATGAGAGGATCAATTGGAGGAGTGGGATGGAAAGGGAGACAATAGATGACACCCAAGGAGAGAGAGCTAAAATTAAGGAGAATTTGAGTGGTATGAAAACTAATGTAGTAGATGCTTCCTAAAATAGATATGTATTGAATATCTAAATGAAACTA
>CAJQZJ010032401.1:6960297-6979776 GCA_907164525.1 Lophiomys imhausi
AGTCTGTGAGTCTCTTCTTCCTCCATTTTGAAGTAAACCATCTGTAGCTGATCTTCAATATATGTACCCAGGGTTTTTATATGTGCGTTAGAGTTACACAATGCTTCACCCCTCACCTAGTTCTCTATTAAGCAATTACCTTTCGATCACTGCTTTCTTATTTACTGTTTATCCCCCAGGAAGTTACCTGATCTCATTTTTAATGCCTTACTCTCCATATGTTTGTATTGTTCTACATGGATCTCTGACTTTTGTTCTGTTAGTTCAATGTGGGAATCCTAATGGTTTCAAGCAGTGTTAGAATGATACTGAAAATAAGTTCAAAGGGTGAGGAGAACAAAGCCATAAGCCAGCCATTGTGTGATTGTTTTGAGGTCATACCAACCATAACAACTGTTCAGAAGCTAAAAGCTGCTGTTGTCCTACACAACTTCCTCCTATACAAGAAGTGATTAGACCTAGCTGTAAGGTCCTTCTCCACAGGCACATAGGTTACCCTCCAGCAACCAGGGCAGGAAGGTGATTATTACCTTGCATTCATCTTGAACTAGTATGCAAGTGCCCCGAAGGGAGCCTAGCTTACAAATGGGAACTTAGGTGTGAGAATGTGTGGACAAAGCAGTGATAAAATCCTAATTTCTTCAAAAGGGAAGAGGTGATAAATAGTGTTTAGGGGGTCTACATGAATGTCTGGCATGAACTGTAGAACACTGCCATTCTGAGATCACTTACTTCAAGGGAAGGGTAATGCCATATTACTCTTTGAGCATTCGATTAGGAAGAAAGACTCAGTCAGTCTGTTCATAAAGTGTGAGTCAGTATTAAACAATGGGAAATAGCCAAGCAAGATAAATACCAAACATATGAACTCTCCAACACTCTTTCAGGTGTCAAGCAACCTGAAAACAGGAAATATCATCGACAGTCAAGAGAACTATAGAGTTTGTATGGACTCAAAATTAAGACACCATGCTTCTGTAATACAACCTGATAGTTGGTTCCATGAGTGGCTGGAGCTACCTCTTCTCAGCCTGGAAGGTTAGCATATATTTTTAAGCTTACATTACATTTCCCATCAGTTTTTCCAAGGACTCCTTAGATGACAATGAACAAAGCAGATAAAACAAAAGTATTAGTAGGGGGGTATTGGGCTTTAATATACATGGAAAATTCCTTTAGCTGTTGATACCTTGTGTACTTGTCTGATACTGTGATTTTAGATGTAGAATTGGTGAGATATAGCAAATCTTTCTCTTGCATTTGCGTTCATTTAAAATGGTTTTTAGCATATTTGTCAACATAGAAATGTTTGCCTGAATTCAACCTCGTAGCTCTGTATTGTACTTCATGAATGTTAGCAGAGTTGTGAAGGAACAGCTAATAACAATGTACTAACTAAAAAAATGTGTTGTGTGAATCGTCTTTTCTCTATCTCATTTCCCCTGTTTTGGAAAGAGTTAAGCAGGAAATAGAGTAGGGAGAGTAGATGATTTTAAATTTATGTAAAGATTTGTTCAAAGCCAAAATGAAAACTCTCCAGAAAATGTGAAAAGAGCTGAGACTCTTATCTGTCTCCAACAAATATATTCCTACCCAGTTTACTTATGTATTCATATAGTGAGATCAAATACAGTGCAAGTTCCTGATTTAATCAGTGCCATTTGCCTTGTCTCATCTAGATTTGCAAACTCTTTGAGGACAGCAACCACATTAGTTCCTTAAGTGCCAACTCACTTTAACTTTGCTCCCTCTGAAACCTAGCAGTCTTTTCTTTTCAAGTCATTCCTTGTGCTATCATTCTGGAAATTCTTTCCATCATTTTGCTATTTCTATTTAGTAAACTTTCCATAGTCTGCAGCCCTGAAAAATGTCTCTGTATATGCTTACCATGTTAGAAAAATGTTAGACAAAAATAAAGCAAACAAAAAGTAAAAACAAAAGAACAAACCCCAGGGTGTGTTCCTGCAGGAAAGGCCTTGCCCATCTAGTCAGAGAGGTCAGAGAGAGCATGCATTTAAACCATACAAAAATTAATCCTAGGATGAATGTGTGTGTGTGTGTGTGTGTGTGTGTGTGTGTGTGTGTGTGTGTGTGTTGTGAAGCTTGCCTCTGCAACAAGATACTTGAAGGAAATTATAAATGATGAATTAGTTGGTATGTTAGTAATTGTCATTTTTAATGGAAAATATGCTTTAACTTTCTTTCTTTCTTTTTTGTTTTTTGAGATAGGGTTTGTCTGTGTAACAGCCCTGGATGTCCTGGACTCGCTTTGTAGACCAGGCAGGCCTTGAACTCACAGAGATCCTTCTGCCTTGGCTTCCTGAGTGTTGGGATTAAAGGCGTGCGCCACCACACACCTGGCTAATATGCTTTAACTTTACAACAAAATTCATATAAAACATAAAAATTAATAACATTGAAATATGAAAATTTAAATGACAAAGAAAACAAACATTAATAATGTTTGCTATATAATTAATAAATAATTATTAATGGATATCTTTTATATTTTTATGTAGCATTAATGCAAATGAAAATAAAAGCCATATCAATTATTCTTGCAGCATTTAAAAACAAAACAATAACAAAAGTTATTTTTAGATATCTTACTACCAGATTATAGACCTATGTTTGGCTTTTAGCTGCTTAGATTCTCACTTCAAGTTTCTGTCTTGGGGATTCCCATACTGAATGAAGAACAAATATCTGCTACTTAACTAGAAGAAATGTGTGTCATAGAAAATAGGGATTTTTGTTACCTAATATACTGCTACAGTTCGTCAAGCTGGTATTATCTTGATGTGTTGAGGACTTCATGGTAAACTACAGTGTAACAGAATATTTTTATTTATAACTATCTATATTTATTAATACTTAAACACCTATAAAATATCTAAATCCTATAATTCTTACCTAAAACACTTAACTAACACTATTTTAACTTTCCTAAAAGGATAATAATATTCATAGTGTAGGTTGGTGCAGGATGACTTGGATTATGGCAGTCCCAGCAGGGAGTCCTTTTCAAAGCTTAGTGTCCATTTGGGCCTAACTTTGCCAGTTCAAAAGGCCAATTTATTTCAACCACCAAATTGTGACTGGTTTATAAAGTCAGTCTTTTCCAAATGCCAAACGGAGGCTGGTCATTTCCACAGGCTTTACAGCCTAAAGTTACTCCCAGTGGCTTCTGAACTCTGCTTGCTTTGCTCACTCCTTTGGCACTTTGGGGCACCCAGACAGATGCCTACAAGAAACTCTCTCAGCAGGTTTTGTGCCATGCCATGCCTTTGCCTAGGGCTATCAAGGCCTAAATTCTGTCAATGGCATACCTTGCTATGCACTTTTCCATTGTGACTTCTCAGTCAGTGAGGGCAGAAGGAAGAGGGAGACAGTGTGGAGTTCTCTGGCTTATATATTGCATGATGTCACAATCCTTGGTGGTATTGAGGGTCCTTGAGATTTCTTGCTATGTCCAGAAGTCCTATTGGTTCTCATGGCAACTGAGGTCATCTGCACAGCTTGTGTGATTTCTTAGCCATGCCCCTTCAACAGGACACATCATCTGGCCACAACTGGGCTTTGTCCATTTCAGCAGGTTAAAGGGATGTCAAGCTCCTCCTCATGTGTTGCCAGATGCTAATCTGAACTGCCTAATTTCACCAAAGAGGCCTACCTTCTACCACACTGCAGTGTTTTGTTTTATTATTTCCTTTAAGTTAATTTATTTTAATTTTCTCACTTGTATTCTTTAAGTTTTACGTTGTAATTTTGGGAAATACTGCCTCATGTTTCTTTCAAGGGAAGCTTAACATTGCTTTTCGGTTTTATTCACTTGATTACATATAGTGTTTTTAGAACAGGGTCTTAAGATACTGTACTTGGTTGTTTCTATCAGGCCTTCAGTGAGGGTTCCATTCTGTCAGTTGGTCCCTCTGTTCAGCCTCATCTCTGTAGGCCATTCTCCATTTCTCCATATAGACATATCCATATAGAACCTGGTATGTTGATTATTAATTAATAGAGTCTGAAACCCTGTGTTCATCTCTACACACTTACATACCATAGAATCTGTTTCTGACTTATCAGCAGAAAAGGGGGATTCATCTGAATATAATTTATCAGGCAGTATGTATTTTCTGGTGGTAAGTTGTTTTCTAAGACAGATACAATAATTCCCCTATTTATGGGCACACTCCTTTACAGTGTGACTTGGCTGCTATACTCAATAAGATGCACTTAAATTGTACTCTTCTCAAAGATGAGCTTGAATATGTAACTTGCCTGATCAATAGAATATGAACAAATGTGGTCCAAATAGAGCCTTGAAAAGTTTTGTATGCTGGGCTTCATGCCCTATGCTTGGACATTGTTGTTCTTGTAACCAAGCTCCATTTGCTTAATTGAAGACAAGAATTAATCTAAAAAGCGGCACCACTGTCCTGTCCCAGGTCACCTGTGCTCCATATTTCCAATGGAAGCCATCCTTGACTTCAGTCTTATCTAATTCATACAATGGTTCAGCAAATGTCCAACATTGTGGTTATAAATCCAAGAGAGAAACAAATGCTTAGGTCATTTCCAGACAGTTTTTTAAGTCATGGGATGCTTTATTATGTAGCATAGTTTAGCAGTTTTAGAGATGATATCAGAAGAGGGAGGCTGTCATTACAAAACTCTGAAAGATCAAGATGGTTTCAGAGTAAGACAAGAAGAAGCTGAAAACACAGAAGAAACTTCAAGTCTAAATTGGGAAAAAAGAGGCAAAGAATCTGTTGGAGCTGATAAAGTGGCAAGGAGACAGTGATCGCAGGCTGGGACGATGGTAATTCCTGTTATATAGTTGCAAACAATCAAGGAAACTGTAAAAAAACATGAAACCATCCCCAGTAAACTCACAGACGGGCCTAAGATTTTATGACCAAATGGTGAAAAGTCGATTGGCTTCTGGCTAGCTACACTAAGAGAAAGATGGGCTAAAGAAAGAAGTGTTTGGCAAGCTGAATTTAGAGATATATTGAGATTACAACTTTCCTGGATTGGAAAAGAAAACTGCTTCATCTCCAGTCTCTCTAGTGAAGTATGAGGTCCTCAAAATAAGATACATCTTCAAGAAGATATATACATTTAAGGATGGCCTAATGACTGAAAGGTCCATTTTAAAAGCCCCTGACAAATGTAAGATGGTGCCTAATATACTCTTTCAATTAAGTGAGGCTTTAATAATTTTAAGGGCATCATCTCAGGCTGCCTTACACAATTATCTAATCATCAGAGGTGCCTATTTTCACAGAAGTTTGGGGAGTAGATTTGGGGAGGAAGGACTATACTTGATTCTGCTTTATTAAGGCATTCAAAAATTGTTGCCACGGTGATGCCTGCTTCTGCTATAAAGATCTTAAACTGCTTACTACCAAAGAGCCTCAGTGAGCCTCTACTTTCTATGGGAAAATCTCTATGGGCTTTCAGAGGGCATGGAAAGAGTATAAGAACAGTATGAACTGGGAATCAACTTCTGGGGCTAAAATTGGATCCTAATTAAGGATGATGTCTGCTCAAAAAGAATGTGTCTTTATTAACACTGGCCTGACAGGTTTTCACAGTAGCTATGCAATTCTATCCTTCTCTTTCTGGGTGGGAGTGTCTATTACTATCACAAGTAACTTCCCACTATTTTATGATGAATGAGTTGGCAGGAACTTGATAATGTTAGTGCACAAAACTTTGACTTAAGAGTCACAACTAAAGAGTGGTTCATATCTAAATCAGGAACTGACTGATGAAGATGACAGTTCAGGTATATCACCATCATGGGGATGACTTTTGTAGAATTGAGAACCTGAATTTTGTATAAGGAAGAAAGTCTGTTTGATGATCTGAAGACAAACTATGCAGGACTGTATGGAAGATCTTCCATGATCATTCCATTTTATATGTACACCCTTTTGTGATGTAACTTTGCCATCCTTTCCATCCAGAGGAAGAGTTCAGCTCTTCACATCTCAATCCTGGTTTAGCCAGGTAACTGAATTTAAGCCAATGGGAAATGAGGAACTGTGATGGAAGTCAAAGAGTGGAAAGTCTGTACACTTTGGATGTGTTCAGTGTTAATACATGTGTCATCTGCTAGGATGTGGGTGGTCCTGATGTACCCAGGGGAGGAGGCGACAAGGAAAATAATGTATTAAAGAATGAAAGTGTTATATAGAATTCATCTTCACCATCAGCTCCAGCTGATACAGTATAGAGTTCATTGCAGCCTGTTTAGTGGGAGGCAGACCAACTGGAAGAGTCATCTACTTGATCCCTGTCTAAACTGCCATCTATTGAATCAAGTACAGATAGCTATTATTTCTGGCCATTATGTTTTGGAAAAGCTTATTATGTATCAAAGACTACTTGGTATAGGTCCTCTTCTAAAATACAATGTAAAAATTGTATGTCTCTATAACATTCTTTAAAACTAAAATACCATGACAAGGGCCTGGGTATATGGCTTTGTTATAGAGAACTTGCTTAATATACGCGAGGCCCTAGACTTGATACCTTGCACTGCAAAAAGTAGATTAATAAGCAAATTATAATAAATTTCATGACTGAGATATTACCAAACTTGGGAAATTTATTATGATTTTCAATCATGAGGACATGTGTTTCATCTCCCAGAATCACGATTTAAAAACATCTGTGTGTAGTGGTGAACAGTTGTAACCTGGGAACATGGAGAGACAGAAGCAGGCAGGTTCCTGAGGTTTGCTGACCAGTCATGATGTCTTGCCTCCTTCGCAAGTTCCAGGACAGTGAGCAACCTTGTCTAAAGAAAACAAACAAAATAAAACTGGTGGGCGGCATTGGAATCAGAGAAATGACACTTGAAGTTATTCTCTAGTCTCTACATACAGCATGTACACACATGGATGCATATTAGAATACAGATCCTCCTATACACATGGAAGCGGACAACACACACATTAGTCCATTTCATTTTTTTTTAAAGTTCTTTTATACTATTGCCCAAGTGTGCCTAAGTACCACTAGTAGTTCTATTGATAGTTAGGTGTTTATTCTTTCTTTGTTTCTTTGTTTCTTTCTCTCTGTCTCTGTCTCTCTCTCTCTCTCTCTCTCTCTCTCTCTTTCTTATTTGAAAGTTTTATGTTTGATTTTGGATTCCCTTGCAAGTTTTTGTCCAGTTTAGTTAGGAGCTTCAATTGCATTTCACCTGCAACATTTCCCAGGATTCCTTCACTACTTTCTGGGAAACTATTCCCAACATAAAGAGTTTCCTTTTCTGCCACAGAATAGCCTTCTTTCTTTGCCATTTGGCCATTTAGTATTTATTTGTAAGTGCCCATTCTTTTTGGGCTAAGTTAGAGTTTCCAATGAACTGTTCTTAAATAGCCTCCAGACATCTTCATGGCTATTAACTTTCAAAATGTCTTCTGGGCACTTTTTTTTTTTTTTTTTTTTTTGTAAAAGCTCACATTATGTCATCATTTCCTTTTCTAAAATAGTACAATTCATGATGATTATTTTGGGCTTTTCTTCCTTGCAACATACTGGAGTTAACCCCATGGTGATGGGTGTTGAACAGAAAGCCTCTTGGGGTGGGGCTAGCATCTGTCTCCTATCTGGGCACCTTCAACTCAGTAAGGTGTCACCTCTCCTTTTCTGAGGCAGATAAAGTCTAGGGTTTGCATGTGCTGCCAGTCATGTATCCTCCTGAAATAACAGGGGAAAATGCCCCAGGAATGACAGAGAGAGGGGAGCAAATCTTACAATGAGCAAGGTTGAGAGGTATGGTAAGAAAGATGGATGACCGTCCAGGCGAGTGTCCTCCTTGGTGAACCATTTATCTCAATGGGGTGGCTGTTACTCTCCTATTTTACTGTGTTTCCCATAAAGAGTTTGAAATAGGACAAAACGCTGAGCAACAAATGATAGTTTCTTCCCCATCCAAGTCCCAGACACTGTTGTGCTACACTAAACTGTTTAGGAAGAGCTTGTGGTGAATACACTCAGTTGGGTAGATATCCCCTTGAAAGGGCAGAGAAAAACTTTGGAAAATGACTCTAGCATTTTTTTAAATCTCTCCAGTAAAATAAACAAAAAGACCCTATAACAAAACTCAAGACTCACACAGGGAATTATGTGAAAGGCACCTCCATAATTCTCCAAATACAAGTGGTGAGAAATCACCACGAATTACAATAATGGTATTATTGTGTGGGTGGAGATAGGATGCAATCATCTGGGTTCCTGTTAGTTGTGAGAATAGGGAGTGGTGGGCTAATCTGAGAAGAGCTGTGCAAAAAACAAAAAACAAAAACAGAAACAAAAATCAACCAAACAAGCAAAAAAAAAAAAAAACCATAATGAAAAAATGGCAATAAACTCATGGAAGGGAAAAAAATGTAGAAATGAAGAAGAAAGTGTAAGAGATATAGGAGTGAGTCAGACCCTTGGTAATACCTTCAGAAAGATGAGGACACAACTAAGCATTAAAAATAAAATAGGAAGGAGATTTAGAAGACTTAAAAATAAGATCATAGATATAGAGGTTCATGGCAAAGATAACAAGTGTGTGTGCTAGGATGATTTACATGAAAACCAAAAGAAGGGACAAAGTATGTGCCAAAACAAAATGTTCGGACCTTTTCATATTTCATATGTATGTATGGTGTGTGAGCATGCGTGTGTGCATGTGTATATACGTGTATGCATGTGCATGTATGAGTATGTGTGTGTGCCTGAAACCTAAGGCAAATGTTTTAGCAAATTTATCATATAATGGATTTAAGTAAGCATAGATTACATACACATTAAAATAGGAAGAATGTTTAGACTGATTAATAAAATTAAAAATATACTGAATTCTAGATGTGGTAAAAGAGATTTAAGACTAAATGATTTAAGAGAAAAATAATGAAACTTGGTACCAATTGACACAATTCATCCCAATAATTGACAAAAGTTTTCATAAAGTAGCAGCTATGTATGTAAGAAAAGATTCTAACACCTATTTCTAAATCATAACAAAGTCTAGTAAATAAATAATCTATTTGTTAAACATATAGGACAGTACAATATTGTGTGTTTTAACAATATTTTTGTTATTTTTAATAAGTTTTGTTATATTTTGAAAATAATTTGATAAACCACAAAGACTAGAAGTCATATTAATATTCTAAACAATAGCAAAAGAAAAATGGACATTAACAAAACAAAAAAAAAAAACGAAATAGGTGCATCCAAATAGAAAATTTAAAATTCTATAAAGCAGTTAGTCAAAGGAGAATGAAGACTAGAAGTAGAAAACTGCTTAAAATTGTGACATAAAGCCATGAATCCATAGAAGACACTATAATAATTTTACAGTTACTTACGTAAAGAATAATATAATGAAATGTAGTAAATTTTTACTTGGAAATGTTAGGATAAGGAAGACAAAGGCAAGGCGTGGTGGTGCAGCTGCCCATTCTCATAACCAAAGCTGCATGGCAGCAGTCTACTCCTTTATGGACTGGATAGGTCTTCTTTTATTACATGACAGAGTTGAGTAACTTGTCAGAAAGTAAACTACGTTCACTTATAAATTTCAAAGGCAACATGTAAGCAATCATATCCTTTACAGTAAAAGTGTAGTGAATCTTACCTTAATTTTTTTTTCTAATGTATTGAATAGGTCGCTTCTTTTTGTTTGTTTGTTCATTTGTTTTTCAAGACAGGCTTTTTCTGTGTAGGTTCTGGCTGTCCTGGAACTTGCTTTGTAGACCTGGCTTGCCTTGAATCCACTTGCCTCTGCTTCTGTCCCCAAGTGCTGGGATTAAAGACTTGTGCCACCATGGCCTGGCCATAGGTCACTTATTATTACTGTAAGATAATACCATTCTTATTGTAGGACAAATAGAATTAGTAATTAAAGTTTCTTCTCCATGTTCTTCTAAACTTAGAAAGAAGTAAGGGGATTAGCAGTCACAGTCAAAAGGAATTCTGTTATAGGAAACACGTAGCCCATGAAGACCTTAGTTGTTGTTCCGGGGAATCTCTGTGTACCAAAAGCAAACTAGTAGCTAGACATCAATGAGGTGAGTCCCAGAGTGGGGGGTACTGGCTGTAAAACCTTTGTGTATTCTCCCATCTAGATGCTCCAGGCAGATGTTTTGAACTCTTCTCTCATCTCAAGCAGCACTCAGGAAGTAAGCTAAGTAAATCTGAACAGCACTTCCAAGGTTCCTGGAACATTTACCTACAAGAAAAGGCAGTCAGTACACAAGGTCCTTCTAGGGCAGTCTAGACCTTCAAGAGTTCTAGCACACTTATGCTCTCATCACAGGAATGCTCTCTGTGTGGCACTTTCAGCTGACTGACTGTGATTTGAGTGAGAAATGCATAAGGATGAGTCTTTGGGAAAATCTGCATTCTGGAGGTATTGCCAGTTATGGATGGTTGTGAAACACCACATGGTTGGAACTAAAACCAACTCCTCTGCAAGAGCAACATGTGCTCTAGCTACTGAGTTGTCTCTCCAGCCACTGTTAATTTTTCTGGAAAAAAAAAATTGACTTTCCTCTTCTCCTTCTCCTACTCTTCCTTCTCCTTCTCCTTCTTCTCTTTCTCCTTCTCCCTCTCCTCCTCCTCCTCTTCCTTCCCCACTGTCTCTGAGACAGTCTTAGACAGGGTAGCAATTGACTCACTGTGTTTGCCAAGGATGACTATGGCCACTCGATTATCCTGCCTCCACCTCTACAGTTGCTGGGATGCGTGCATGGACTGCTGTACCTCACTACATTTGCTTTCCTTTGGAAGGATGCAGAAAACAAAAGTTTGTTTGTGTTATACAATTTAGAAGTAGGAAATTTTCTTTCACCTTTATGTATAATGAAAGTATATTTAGGAATAACAGGTTCATACTATAAATAATTCTGGATAATTTATCACTTATATTTAACACAAAATAAAGTCTTTTGAAATCACTAATTTTTTCTACAGTATTTCTATTTGCAAATAATTTAGAATTATATTGAATACCTTTGCTGTTTAGATATCTATTGAGATATTTATTTATTTACTGCTTTGTGATGATAACATCTTTATATTTCGGCTCTATGTAGATGTTTATGGCACATTTTAGTTGTTGCTATGAAACTCCAAGACCAAAAACATCTTAAGGAAGAGTATATTTTGACTTTGGTTCCTAAAGGTGGATTCGCTAATGGTGGAGTAGGCATGGAAGCAGGGTATACATCTCAGGGATCACTTTTTATCCACAGATAGGAAGCAGAAGGAGGGCAAGCTAGCAGGATGGAATGAGGCCATAAACCCTCAAACTCTGTGTAAGGGGACCTCCCGGTGAACACAGAACACACCCAGACACCAAATCTTTGCACAAAAGAGATTTATTACCAGAGAGATAAGCAGGGGGAAGCCGGACTGCCTCTAGATTGAACAGAGGCAGGCAGCTAGCATTTTTGTTGGAGTGGGGTTTTTAAGGAGAAGAAGGGTGAAACCTGTGTTAGGATGAGTTGGTGAGTCTTGACAAACCTGTTAGTCAGTGTATCCAAAATATGGATTTTAATAGTTGGACCTTGATGTTTAAAATCCAGAATGAGTCATTGACAAAATAAGGGAACAGACTTTGGGTCTATAATCTAATGATTTAGCAAGGGAGAGAAGAGAAAAGGACAAAACCTGCCAGTAGCATATTTGCCATTCTTGGGCCTGTCAGAGAGTACTTCACTTTGCTGCTAGTGATATATTTCCTCCTGAAAGGCTATACTTCTTAAGGGTTCTAGACTAGTGTTTCTCAGCCCGTGGTTCTCGACCCTTTGTTGGCACATATCAGATATTTGTATTAAGATTCATAACAGTAACAAAATTACAGTTATGAAGTAGCAACAAAATAATTTTATGGTTAGGGGTCACCACAACTTAAGGAACTGTATTAAAGGTTCTCAGCATTAGAAAGGCTGAGAACCTTGGACAATGGTTGCCACCAACTGGGAATCCAGAGTTCAGATACGTGAGCTTATGGGGGACATTTCCAATTAAAATTAGCACATGTGTATTCTTAAAGAATATTTGAATCAAAAGCATAAGAAGTTTGGCATGCAAGGGGAGTCATTTAGCTTAGAGTAAGCTGTCAGTCTCTCATGTAAAAACATTGTAAGTCTTTGGTTTCTCTTTACAAGAAATTATGTCATTTAATTTTCACAGAGAAAAACTTTAGAACTTTTTTTTCATGAGGAAATTTTGGAAAAATCATGTGTGTGTTGAAACAAAACTCAGGAATGGAAGATGGTCAGTGTTCTAAGGACTTGTACTTTACACATATCTGCCTTTTTTTCAGAGCTGTAAAGAACACAACATCCAACTTCTGGTTTTTACACATCAGCTCTTGTCTGACAATTTATCACAAAGTTTTCCTTGGGCTGCTTAGCATTTAAGACCACTTGCTTTGTTGCCCAGGCCGTCAGTATCTGTGTAGAATGCTTCATATTTAATTCTGCTCCTCATACTTGTCAGTCGTCTAGTTAGGTGAGTTGATTACTTTGTCATTTCTACTTTTCTTCATACAGCACCAAATTTCCTTCCAACCATTCTAGAAATGTGTTGATTAATTGATATATTTTGCCTTCTTGTACTAAACTCCACTGAGTTTGGCAGGTGGAGGGTCTCTGTATAATTTTCATGTGGTTGGTGTTCAGTGTTATACATGGGGGCCCATTTATCAAAATAATAAAATAAAACCAAACATTTAAGGATCTAAATATAAACCTTGTTACCATTTTTTTTGTTTCACAGTATCTGCCTCAAGTTGTCCTGGTGCTTTTTATGTGATCATTAGCATCTCTCTAGGCAAAGAAAAATGAACATTTTATATTATCTTTTCATTGCATAATGATGCCTTTTCTAAGATCCTGTGAATTATTTAAGAAGAACTGGAATATCAAGTTGGAACCTTCAAGTCCTGAATGAATTTCTCCCTTCTCTGCCCTGCTAGTCACCGCCCCCCCCCCATCCCATACCCTGCTGGATGGATCCACTGCTGAGAAGTCTCAGTATCCACCAAGATTCAAAGAACCTCCAGAATTAATTTCAGAGATTCAAAGATTCTTTTTTTTTTTTTTTTTGTCAACTTCAGTTGTTTCTACGCTGAACCAATGCTAAGAGAAGAAGAGTAGCTTTCCTTCAAATTTGACCTGCCAAATATGCCTGGAAAAGCTGCCTAGGAATACTTTCTTGGTCTGCACACAGAAAGCGTGGGCAGGGGTTCAATTCTTAACTCTTATAAGGAGAATAAAAAGCTTCTGTGCTGAGTGTCTTCTCAGAAACAGGCTTTGAGCTTTGCAAATACCTCAGTCCCCAGGAAGTGCCCAGGGCCCATGCACCCAAAAGGTGGAGCTGCCACTGGGCTTCACTTAGAGTCTGGGCTTTAACTATGACTACTGGGGAGAGCTATCCATGACCTAAGTAAAAATAATCTCCTTTGAGGCTTTAAAATTTGAAAACTGCTTACTTTTCTGCTCTCCTCCTCCTGTATTTCCCGATTTCTACTTCTACTAAAAAGATCTCACAATCTGAAAACAAATGGCAAAACAGTGTATCTAAAAGCTGCACTTTAAGAATAGGTTTAGAGAAGAATGTAGATGCTAGGTGTGGTGGTTAATATATTTCTATAAATTACTGTTTGAGGAGTTTGCTGATTGGTATTTCCTTTGTGTGTGTGTGACAGAGTCTCACTATGTATCTCACACTGAGCTGGAAAGCACCTTGCAATCCAGGCTGACCTTGACCTTGTGGTCATCTCACTTCAGGCTTCAGCATCTTAAGTACCACCACACCTAGCTGAACTATAAGTTCTATCTGAAAGTCCACTGCGTCCCCTTTACTGGACTTAAGAGAAATTTAATAGTTTGTTAGTAGGCAGAACTGACCAAAGGATACATTGTTTAGAGGTTGGAACTGAGGGGAAAAATAATCAAAATAAAATGAATAAACATCCCCTCCCCTGCCCGCCTTGCCTACAATATGAAGGGAGAGAGCAAAACAGGCAGCAAAGCCAACTTGAAGGAGAGATGAGCACAATACTCTTTTAAATAAAAGCCAAAAAAATAGCTTGTGAAACCTGAGAAGTTGTGGGCAAGGATGTTTTAACACTCCACCTTCCAGAATTGGTGATGCATTTATAGTCAATGATACTGGTGGGTGCTACAGAGCCGTTCTTCCAGGGTTGGCATTAACCTATAGGGAAACAGTCAGGGCAAAATGAAAACACAAAGGAACTACTATTTAAAAAGTTGTATTGTTTGGATTCAGTCACCAACGATTTTGGCAAATCCCCGAAGATTTCCATTGTCCTGTATAGTAGAGGTAAAAGAAAATACAGAGAGATGGATGCCAAATTATTTTAAGTTGAATGAGTTCCATTTTATTCATGTCAATAGTTCTTTAAAGCCTGGTGGAGTAGGTTCAATATATATATTTTTCTCACATGTATTTGTGAACTGCATGCATCTCAACCCTTCCTTAGCTTAATCATAGTTCCTAAAGAAGGGATATCATTCATAAATATCCTCAAGCCCAAAATACTGAAATTGGACAGACCGGTATAAGAAGGTATGAGAAGATGCTTTCCTAGTGTGGGCACCAGGCAGGAAAGTCTCCTGGTCATTGCTTCTGTTTGATCAATTGGCTTCTCTAATCTATCTGACTATGGACAGTAGGCCTGACCTGACTTCTATTAACTTAATGGGGAATAAGGTGTCTTGAAGTGTATGATGTTACAAATTAGTAAATGCAAAGATGACTGGAAATTCATTTATATTTGAAGTATAGGGGAGATTAGGTCAATCTCGATATATTTACAAACACTTTCTAGCCACAGCTGAGCAGTGTGAAGCTGAGAAAAGTAACTGTGCTTGTCTTTGCTTAAGCCCACAAGGCCTTTTGATTTCTGCCCAAATAAAGCAGCCTTTTGGCATGACTCTCTAAGCTGGCAACATATATGCATAACGTCAGCAGAATTTAGAATGGTCAGGAGGGGCAGGTCAAAGATAGCCAAATTATGATATCACACCCATAAAACCTCATCAGCAGTGACACACAGAAAACACTCAGTGAATTGCTTTCATTAATTTATCCTTATTAAGAAAGTCTAAGCAGGGCAGTGATTACATTCTTTGGAGAATTTAACATTCTGCCCTATCCCCTCTTTTGTTCATTGTGTTTCGAACAAACAATAAATAAACCGACAAAACTACAAACCAGGTTTCTATGGGACAGAAGCTGAGGTGGTGTGGTTTGGGGTAACCTGGGTTGCTGAAGCAGTCCTGTGGGTGGTTATAAGTGGCATCCTAAGATGGTCCAGAATCTTCCAGTGATTAGTATGGGAGCATGTATCACAGTGCAGTGAAGGAAAGCTGACTATACTGTTCTGTCCTTTTTGTTAAGGTCAAGGACAGGGGCTCAGAGAGACCAGCTGACCAGATCTTGGTTTGCTCATGGGTCAACATGATCAGATTCTTTTGGAAAGAACAGTAATGATGGCTGTTAGCCTGCCAGGATAGAAGCAAGATCAGGGAAGCAGTGGAATATGCAGTTGAATGCCAGCCCAATTTTTCTTTGGGTCACACATGTTTTTAAAGCTAAAAATCTGGCTTGTCTAAAAACGACATCAGGAGGAACTGAGGGAAGTGAGAAGAAGTGATGGGAGCGTTTCCCGGTAATTGTGACCCTGTCGGAGTTGAGAATGTCGCTGTGTGGGGGCAGATAGTCAGAAGTCTCCTCAGCTGTCTTGTCTGGGTGCCTGGAGTTCTGCTCAGCCAGCAGAGCTAACAGAGGGCCATGAGACAGAGAGAAAACATTTTTGTATAGACCAGTATGGAAAGCAGAGTGGGAGGAACTGACAGCGAGGAAGATAGAAATGAGCCAAAAGTTACCAGGGGAAGTAGACGAAGATGAAAACGAAGAGTGAAAAGGTTTTGACGATCAACGGCACTGTCAAAGATCTTTTTTTTCCAGCAGTTTCATAGGCAAGTTTTAAAAGAGCAATACATGAATTAGGGACTATAAATAAATATTTGTTCCTTTATGTGTCTATATTACTTTATCAACATTTATTTTCATATTTGATCAGTTTTGAAAAATTCAAGTTCTCAAATGTAATTTCCTTATTGCCATTTTACTAACAATAGAAGTTATTGTGCTTGTCCACAATAGAGATTAATCAGATCTAGCTAGACACTAACAGGAGCTATGAGACATTTTGGTTACTTGAAAAAGTATTCTTTTGGGCATAGAGATGTATCTTACAAAGTCCTGGTTTCTATCTGAAGCCTTCCATAGAACCCAGTGAGGTGATTGCTGCATAGAAGTCCTACTGCTCTACAATCAATGTCTGTCTGAGAAACGGGGCCAAACAACTGAAGATCGATGCTGTAATATATGGAGAGAAAATGGGAACTGTCCAGGCAGCCACTGATATGTCATTTCTTAGTTTTGGAAGCTGTAGGCCCTGAACTTCCTATATAATCAGATATATTTATCCCTCTCAGGTCTCTGAGGTGGTTGAAGAATAGATAGCTAGAGTCTCATAATTAAATTTTGAGTTGTTTAGGAATCAAGAGGGCGTTCTGGATCTAAGAAGATGTTTTTAAAATTATGAGGCAAGTTAGTATGAAAGCTGAGTTAGATAGAGAACTTTAAACTCATGGAGATGGTTAGATAGTAGAATGTTAAAGTCAGGGATCAAATACATATGGACTGGACATTGGGAATGTATGCTAAGCCATATAACTCTTATAATTGTGGCCTATTTATTTCTGTTGTTTTGTACTGTATTTATTGTTATAAGAGAAAGAACCATTTGTTGGACTGAAAAAAAAAAGAATTATGCATTCTGGGGGAAGGGTGAGAGGGTAGGAGGGTGGGGCTGGGAGGGGTGGAGGGAGAGGGCTGTGACAGAGATGTAACTTGAAGTAATAAATAAACATTAAAAAAAAAAAACATCCAACAGGAACCTATGGCCTCCACCAGCACATGCACATACATTCAACAAGTGCACACACACATGAGTAAAGGCATACATACTGATGTATACCACACACACGCAAATGTAAATACACATAATCAATAATTTTAATAAGAAATATAAATAAACCTGACTTTAAATAAGTGAGGGCTGAGAAAAGATTTATAATACCTATTTATATAGGTGCATTAGGTTTATTCCCAAAGACGAGAGATGCTAATAGTTTCTAAATTAGTGTGCATACTACGGATAATAATATTCTTTCGAACAGTGATATAAAAGCATAAGCCAAATGAACCTTCCCCCTCCCCCAAAAAAAAAAAAAAAGAAATCCTACAGAAGAGATGGAGGGCAGAGGATCACAATTGCAAGGTTATCCTTTTTGGCTATGTAACAAATTCAAGGTCAGCCAAATTCCACAGGACCCCGAAAAAGCAAAACAAAAACAAAATATAAAAGAGAAAAGGGTGTTCTTTTAAAGTAACCTTGAAAGTCATTCACATTGTTGTGAATTTCTAAATCGAACAATCATTTCAGGTAGTGTTGGGTGGACAGGCCTTGAAGTATGCTATGGAAGCTCCAATAAGCTAAAAGACATGAAAGAACCCGAAAAGCATGGCCCAAAGAAAGAAAGCAAAGAAGGCAGCAGGTTGTCTCTCCTCGATATTCAATCTCATTGCTTTGGTGGACATTTTTCAGGGGAGGAAATCTTGCATAAGAGTAAGGAAGACATAATCATGACTATAGTCAGATTCAGAGAGAGGGAACAAAACTAGAACTACGCTTCAAAGAGCTGAGAATATCTGACATGACGGCTTCATGGTATTTCAAGAACAAGAACAAGAGATAAAGAAGGGATGCTGGCGTTTGATAGAAAGCAAAACACACTACAGATATAAGTACAGGAGAGAAAGGCACCATGGTGAATGCCCTTGATGACCAGGCAGGGCAGAGAGGTCAGGTGCAGGTTGTACTGTCTACTAGTGGTAGAGCTGGCTGGACTCTGGGATCCTTTGGATTCTGCATTTCTGTGATTTTGATTCCTTTTTCCAGAGAAACATAGTTCCAGTTTCACTGAATAGCACTGGAGAGTGACTGAATAAGGTTTATTTTATTGAGAGGAGAACCTTGCTGTTTTATCTTAGTAATATTAAGGCTTCTTTTTGTATATGCTATCATTATTACCTTGAAAGTTATAGTTGTATGATGTGTTAGGAAGGTGGAGTATAACAAGGTTATAATGCTGAGGGTTTGTTTTATTTTGTTTTCCCTCCAAAGTAAATTGGTGAATCTACTTCCTACCAGTTCTCAATAATTTCTCCTTCTTGAAAGATCTGGCAGGCACAGAGTTCAGGCTCAAGTTAACGTAGATGCTATGTTGAAATGTTTGGCTCAGGCTGCCACTTACACAGGCAGAACCTCCACAAGCCTGTGTGGGCTCACACAACAACGCTTTAAAGTTTCTGTTTTCCTCCCAGTGAGCAGTGAAAAATTAATTAGCGAGCTCCGGGTGAAAGGAATTCAGGTTTTTATATAAATAATAGTATCTTCAAGTCAACTGTTTAAGCACATTTAAATAAAAAGAAAGAAAATGAAAATGGCCTGCAGATGAAAAGCAAGCTCTTGCTTCCAGGAGCCATTCAGCTGATGGGTCCAGGTATCACCGAAACAGAAACACCAGGAAGGCTGTTACATAAGAGCTCTCACCCATGCAGTTCTTGCCTCAAAGAAGAGGCAAACTAGTTTTGCCATCACTGATGTCAATATATGGAAAACACCACCGCCTTAACACTCAGTCTCAAAAGCCTTGGAAAGATGGGCAATTGGAAAAAAGAGTAGTTTCTCACCATTCCTATAAAGAAATTAAAAATAAAAACAGTGTATGTGCACACGGGGGTGAGAGATGAGGTATTCATACTCAGATTCCCTTGACTGGTACAAGCAGACTAATTTTTGAGCCTTCTTATTTTCATAAGAACTCTGCCTTCAGAACAGTGGGAGTAGCACAGGCTACGGTTGACTGCTCTGTGGTGACCCAAGGTGATTCAGTCAGTGTGGGGAAGGCCTCCCTCATCTCCAGATGAGGCTTGGCAGGCTCTCAGAGTCCAGCGACATAAAGGTCTGTGTAAGAAAACAGTCCTGGGATACCATCTAAGGTGACACCACTTGTCACTGTGTTCTTTGACTTGTTAAGACTTTATATAGAGGATTTCTTCCATTGTTTCCAGGTCTAGTCATGAAATCAGGAGTTGTTTTTGCTAGTAAACCATTGTTTTAGGACTCAGACTTCTAACCCAGCACTCTGGGCTTAAAGAAATATCTCTTTTTTTTAATAATTTATTTTTTATTTCTTCAAGTTACATCTCAATCACAAATCACAATCCCCTCCCTCCTCCCCCCTCCAGTCCCACCCTTCCACCCTCCTCCCCCTCAACCCCCCATCCTCTTCCCTT
>CAJQZJ010032401.1:6980176-7009964 GCA_907164525.1 Lophiomys imhausi
GTTCTGGATCTAAGAAGATATTTTTAAAATTATGAGGCAAGTTAGTATGAAAGCTGAGTTAGATATAGAACTTTAAACTCATGGAGAAGAAATATCTCTTAAAGCTCTAATCTGACAGGCTTCGTTGACTGTGGCTGCTGGGTGTTGTCCTTCATTCATGGCTCTTTTAAAATTTTCTTGGCATCTCTACTATTGTGTTGAAGATCATCTGAGACTCAGACAGAATGATAGGTAATATGAGGAAATTGGAACTGAATATATTTACTGTACTGGCACAAGCACTCACATTACTACAGTTGGCAGACTTATCTAAACAGCCTTTCTTTCTAGCTTTAACCCTTGGGTGCCCATTATTCCCTTTTCCCAAAACAAAACTGTCAGAGAAACCTAAAGGAATTGCCTTTCTGGTTTACTCTTCTCGCCCTTTAGTGTATCAATGATGGCTTTCAAAATGGACTGGCACACAAGAGGTAAAATACTGAATCAGATGCAACAGAATCATGAAAATGACTAAGGTATTTTATGACTAAACTACTGTGGAGGAAAATGTAGCAACACTTTGTAATTATACTACTGTTTGCTCTCCTGGGTATAAGTTTCTTAGCAATGGAAATGTGGATGTCCTCATTTTCCAGATATACATCATAAAACTAGATTGAAGAAAAGATGATAAATGGAAGGGTGGTTGGATGGATAGATGGATGGATGGATGGATGGGTGGGTGGGTGGTTGGATGGATGGATGGATGATGGGTGGGTGGGTGGGTGGTTGGATGGTTGGATGGATGGATGGATGGATGGATGGATGGATGAATGGATGAATGGATGATGGGTGGGTGGGTGGGTAGTTGGATGGTTGGATGGATGGATGGAGTGCCATAAAAAATCCGTAACGTTAACTTTGAAGAGTTGGAGGGCTAAATAGGAGAGTAACTATATTAAGTTTTATGCAATGTACTATGTAGCTATGAAAACCTATAAGCAAAAAGAATCTCTCTGCAGATGAATAGTGAATTACATTACATCCCTGACTTACAGTATTCACAATACTACAAACCTGACATCACATCTTCCCCTGCCCTTAAATAGATTAATAACATTTGTTGTTGGGAAGGCAGGATTTGGTTTTGTTTCTATGTACAAAAAGTCAGAATATAAAAATAAAAATGAAGATGTTAGAAGATATTTGGAAATGTTGAGTGAAAGGAGGTGGTATACTATGTGGTAAAAAAAATCCACAGAAAATATAAATTATTGGACCAATTTCCTTGATGTTAAAAAAATAGACTCTAAATTGACTAAGAGGATAAACAAATATTTACCTCTTCTTTCATGGATAATTTCAAGTTTTCTGTCAGAGGTAGATGAGGAGACAACCATGAAGTGACAGGCTGGAAAACTAGATGCCTGGATTGGCCTCATGGGAATTTGCCCATCTTGTGAGAGATAATTTGTTAAATCGTATTCATATATCCAAATGCAAGATTAAGGACGTGTCAAAACCACCCATGTTCACTCATCAATCGCTTAGATGCAAAACAAAATACAAAATACCAAATGTCTCTAGAGTTGAGCCAGATCTTTCTTATCTTTGAACAATCAAAACTTATAAAATCCTCAGGGAAATTAAATGAATGCTAAACTTTTGACAATTGTTCTTAGTGAAACAAAACTGTCTACATTATAGTGTGTTGCTATAAAGATTCTTCCCAAAATATATTTCCAAAAGAAAATATTATTACATTGCTCTTTGTTTTCTTTTTCCTTAGACATTACATAAATAAACAAGTTTCTGTGGGCATTTTTCTCTAAAAGCTGTTCTATCCTGGAGAAACAGAATCTTCTCAATGGAAAGTTAGCAAAATCTGACTTAGGCAGAGACTCGCCCCCTGTCACCAGGCTCTGATCAGACATTCATTACCTTTCCATCTACTAAAACATAGGCAATGTGGGTTTAGGTCTCATGAAAGGTAGACCATTGGTTAGAACAGTAGACAAATCTAACTCTATGGGAACACAGGGGACCTACTACTATTTTTCTTCTTCCCAGGGATGCCTTCATAAATGATTCACAGAATGCCATTGGTGTTTACACCAACAGGCCAATGTATCACTTTTGAAAGCATCCTCATATGGAAATATTTGGCTCATAATCTAAATGTTTATTTGTCTTTTTCTTATGACTTTTTAAAGTATATTATGCTTCTAGATTCTGTATCTGGTGAGTACAGAGCCTTGGGTAAGAAGCGAACATACAGCAATTATCACAAAGAACATGAATTGTAAGTTAAATTTCTTCACTCACTTCTACCGACACATTAGAAGCAAAGAGTGTGACAAACTCAAACATTACTGGGTCAGTATGAATCTACAGAGATTTATTTTGTTCCCTTGGCTGTCCATTCTGGTGATTGGTACTTGGCCTTTCTGTGAGATATTGATGTCCTGGACAAATAAATAATTGTATTTTGTTTATACAAGCTACTACGGCTTAGTAAGCTATCACCCTTAACTGAGAGAATATAAATACCTAAAAAAAAAAATCTCTTGACTAATCTTGAAATTATCACTGACAACACCACTCTTTCATATCTCAGCCAATATTCAGTGGATATTTTGTTTTTGTTTTAGCCTTCTGGAACAATGATTGAAGAATTTTGAATTGGCTCAAGCACTTTAGAAATAGCTTAAAAATGTGTTATAAGAACAATGAATCCATAGTTCTTGGTTCAGTCTTTGTTCTTCATAGAGAGTACAGAAAAGGTATAACAGATCTCAAGTCAATAGATCATTATGGTTTCTCTTGTATGCAAACTGGGGGTCCCAGGTCGTCCAGCCTCATTCACTCCTTAGCAATGAAGACATACCCTGAGAAATGCCGCCTGGTATTATTTCCATGTGTGAATGCTAAATACGAGGTAGATACATAGCACAGTTAAGTGCTCCTAGGTGACATGCTGTAGAATCATAATTATGTATGTCATATATCATTAACCAAGTAAAACCATTATACAGTGCAAGAGTGGATCTTTTCTTTTAATAGCCAAATTATAAATAAATCAAACAATCGCCTATACTAACTGCACAAAATCCAAGTGACTCTCCATAATGTCCCAGAATGAGATTGAGAAAAAACATAAGTATGTGGCTTTAATTGGCATGCTCTAAACTCATACAGAAAAACTTTGTCAGATTCCTATGACACTTATCTCTGCCACTGTGGCCTAAACCTGGCTGGTCCACCATGTGCAATTCCTGTCATTGTTCTCAGAACCTCTCAGATAATATGAGGGTGGTGAAAAGGGATACAGCCTGAGACAGAAAATTCGTAACAATGAATGAATCATTGTTTTCCTAACAATGGATGAGTCACATCCCACTGCTGTTTGTTGGATATGCAGGAATCCTTTCCTGACCCAGTCTCTCCTTAGAGGTGAGATGCCACCCTCCCATTTCTTTCCCCAGACTCAGTTTGTTCCTTGGGGGACCACATGGTGTGTTTCTAAATCTCCTTTAATTTCAAAACCTTTCCCTCATCAAAAGAATATCCTCCTCTTCCTTTTGCAGCACTAATTAAACTGTTCAATTTTGATAACTCCCTTCTAAACTTTGCCCTGGACTTACATCTTACATCTCAAAGCAAAAGAGTTTTTTAAGTGTTTTGAGAAATTATAATAGTAGTCTTTTATTCTAGATTCGTTTGTCTACTTCCACTCTTCCTTACAACTTTGGGGAAAAGAATACCTTTGTTTTCTAATATCTTCACAACCTAATAATACTAAAAGCAGTCTGGAAAAAAAAAAACTTGGTCAGCCTCCCAAGGATTATGATTGGGAAAATTATAGCATAGCTTAGATTAAAGTAATAGTCTCTTGTATTATATTCACACGATTTGTTTATATGTTGCAACTAAATGAGATAAATGATCTAACATTAAATAACTATATGTATCCAACATTTAAAATACTTAAATATAAACAAAGAAATATACTAAAATATAAAGACTACCTATTATTGTTAGTAAGACTTATGACTTTTTGTTAGTGTAACTTTAAATAATTGTGTTTGTTTCTTGGTTTCTCTCTTAACCCAAATATACCCAAAATAATTGAGACTCCATTATATTATTTGTTAAACAGTCTTCACAACACAATAACTAAGCAGTTATTTCTTTATTATTAACCCCTAAACTAATATGGCTCCTTCCCAGCTTAATTCCCAGAGTTACTTTGTGGCTTTTCTGCTTCAGCTGGCTCTCTCATGATGTCTCCTATACATTGTGTGTGACTGAATCCCCTAATTCTTCCTCTAACTCCTCTCTTGGAGGGCAGGAAGTCTAGCCTTATTCTCTACCCTGCTCAGTGACTGGTGTAAGCTGTTTTATTGGCATATCAGGGGACAATTGGGGATCAGTGTTTACACAACATTAAGACAGGAGATTCACAGAACAAGGGCTGCAATCAGATATACAGGGTACAGAAATCAGCATTTGAATTACGCAATAACCTTAACATATGCCTACAACGTTTTATGTTTCTAAATTAAAAAATATGCTCATTGTGTTTATGTATGAATGAATGCATGTTTTTATTTGTGCCTGTATGTAAGTGTACACCCCAAAAGAACCTAAGTATATATGTAGGTATAGAAATATCACAGTGTGTCTCAGCATGCAGACAGAGGTGACTGTCTGCAAGCGTAGCAGGATGGTTATCCTGTGCTATATGACTAATATTCACTTACAAGTGTATACATACCATATGTATCTTTCTGGTTCTGGGTTACCTCACTTCGGGTGATCTTTTTTAGTTCCATCCATTTGCCTGCACTTCCTTGTTTTTAATAGCTGAGTAGTATTCCATTTGTGTAAATGTACCACAGTTTCTTTATCCATTTTTCAGTTGAGGGACATCCGGGTTGGTTCCCTATTCTGGGTATTGCGAAAAAAAGCTCCTATAAACTTAGTAGAAGAGTGGGAGGAAGAATCGAGGAATCTGGAGATGACAAAAACTTCACAAAAAGACCAACAGAGTCAACTAACATAGGCCCCTGGAGGCTTACACAGATGGAAGCACCAACCAAAAAAAGCATGTATGGACTGGACCTAGGCCCCCTACACATATGTGGCTGATAGGCAGCTTGGTCTTTATGTAGATCCCCTAGCAAGTAGAGCAGGGACTGTCTTTAACATGGACTCTGTTGCCTGTTTGTGGATCACTTTACCCTAACTGGGCTGCCTTGTCTGGCTTCAGTATAAGAGGATGCTCTTAGTCCTGATGAGACTTGAAGAGCTGGGGTTGATTGATGGTGTGAGGAGTTCCATTTTTCTGAGGAGAGGGGAGGAGGGAGAAGGGGAAGAGGGTGGGACGGTAGGACTGGGTGGAAGGAGAGAGGGGGCTGTGATCAGGATGCAAAATAAAACAAACAGAAAAATAAAACAGAAAAGAAAACAGAAAAATAAAAGAAGAAAAAAGAGAAAGAAATAGCATGGTGAAATCCATTAGTATGTACAATTAATATTCATTAATAATTTTAACAAAAAAGATTCACAGATAAGTCATATTTTCATTGCAATTGAATATTGTGAAACGTGTCTTTTAAACCATTGTCATAGACCATGAGAGAGGCTGCAAACCAACCTACTACTCATGTGGTTTAGCAGTTTTCTGCCTGAGGCCATGTACTGCATTCAGGCATTGCACTGAAAAGAGTTTTATTGCAGTCAGCTGCAATCAGTAATGCAGCTTCTTGAGGCCTAGGTGTACACTCATGTTCTCACAGTGTAAGCACCCATTATAGGAAATTGCATTCTCCTCCAATGGTCTTCTTTTTTTGGTGCATATACCTGCTTAATATACTCATTAGTGGTAGATGTGCATGCTTAAAATATACCCATTAGTGGTAGATGTGCATGCTTAAATATACCCATTACCAGGTAATAGGTGTGTACAGTTTCCCAGATTATTCAAATGTCCTAATAAATACAAAGCATCCTTTTAAAAGAATTTTCGTTACTTTAATTTTTTCATTCACTCAGAGGTTCTCTATTGTACCCATGTTACTGAACTTTTAATTATCATTCTCCTTTTTTGTTTCTTCTCTGAACATATATAAATAAGACAGTAAAGAGTTTTCTGTTTGGTTTGGTTTTGCTTTTATAAACATATGACACATGTAATGGGTCATCTCAACCCTCCCTTTGGGATGGCCGGCGTATGTCTGAAAGCCAATGTCCTTAGCTCTGACTAGCTCCAATGAGAATAATATAAATTCAACTCATCGAATTTATATATCTCTATATTAAACAATTATTGTAACATGTGTCAAAAACAATCAGGAAATGCTAAGCTCTTAATAAACATCTATTTTTACTGCTTCTGTTGATATTACTAATGAGGAAATCTAAGAGAAGACACAAATCAGAAAATAACATTGAAAGCTAAATGTATAATTAAGGACACAGTGCTGCAATCAATCTACTTTGTAAATAAATGAATTTATAAAGTCTCCTATAACAACAGTGCCCAGTTTTTATCAACTGCCTTTGGAAATTGAAAAGCACTAATCTGACCTTGATTGAATGAGTATATTGTAGATAAGGACAGTGTAAGAAAACTGTAAACCAACAGCAATTAACAGCATAGATTCAAAAGTGTAATAGTAAAAAAGGAGTAAATTTCATCTATTAAAAAAAATTGGGAAATACCAAGTATTCCCTAAAAGAGAAAAGTATATTGGGTAATCTCAGAAAAAGTAAATAAACTGATGAACTTTAACACAAATTCATGTTAAAATACTTCATAAAATAAGAATACAAATAGAAATGTTTAGTACATATCTCAGAAGCTTTCAGCAAACATTTAGTCTCTATTGAGGAAAACACTATGCAATACAAAAATCTGAAAAGGAACATATTCACTAAACATTTGATGGTTATCTAATTAGATTACATACAAGTTATTAGGAGTAGTGTGATTGACTAGTTGTAGGCTATGAAGCTGATATATCCATCCTAAAGCTCTGTCATAGAATCATCCTGTAAGAAATATTACAGAAAACAAAATCTCATCTTTCAGCTACTGCTAGTTTTTTAAAGACAGGAACTAGAATGTTCCCTTTCTTTAAAGGCTATAATTTTTTTTTTTACAGAGGATCATAAGCACTCATTAAATGTCTGCAATTATTTCATAGGTTAGGGTTAAAATATAGACAGAAACATTACAAAAGGTAGACAAAGTAGCAGAAAACTAGAAAATACTTGGTTTAGCACTTCAAAGAAGACACCCAAATGTCTCATAAGCATTAGAAATGGAGACCAAGCTGATCAGTCAAAGAAACACAAGTGAAAACGACAATGGGATGTTTTTTATGCTCACAGGGTCCAGGGGTTTACTAACCTGTTGTGGAGCAACAGAACCCCACCCACACTGCTGCAAGAGTGCAAACTGCTACACCCAATAATTTGGGACTATCAAGAAACATTGTGAATGGTTGTATCATATAACAGAGCAATTGCACCCTTAAGATATAAACCCCAGAGATATTTTCACAAAGGTCCTAGAAGGCACAGACCAGATAATTCTAAACAATATTGTTTATAACATTAAACAACTGGATGCACCCCAAGTGTCTTTCAGCAGAGGAATCCCCTCTGAATAGCATGGTAGTCTATTCATACAAGGAGTGTTCATGTAAGAGAGATACACAGTTCTGTGAATGAGCACCAAGGAGAAGCATATTCAGAGCCAGGCAGATACAGCCTCAAAAGCAAAATGGAAAAGAACTGATTCTCCAAAGTTGTCTTCTAATTGCCACATGTCTGTCCACCCCATGGGTGAACACACACACTCACATTCAATTAAAAAAAAATTCACTTATTAAAAGTTCTAAAATGTGAGCATGCTACCTATTTAAAATAATCAAGAAGCACAGACACAATTTGTGGATAATACTCTGAATGTCTACTGTCAAAGTAAAGGAACTAGAGGAAGTTTAGAGACAGTAATGGGAGGAGAGATTTTGTAGATGTCAGATGTAGTCAGCTCTTTCAGTGTTCTACCACTAAAAGGTCAGGATGAAGGGAATATATTATTGGATAAAGTGCAGGCACTTGCATTGAAAGGCCCCAGAGGGACCAGTAATTGAGATCTCCAAAGGACCCTGAGGCCCCATAGAGGTTTAACTTATAGTCCAGGTCAACTACATGACAGGCTTCAGTTTCTTGCTAAATTAGAGCAGGCCTAAGATTCCAATTTCTCAGAAATGGGCTCAGCAGTTGCTGGAAAAACTGCAGAAAATGGGCAGCCAATCAGAGACGGCCTAGCCACCTGGCCTGAGGAAGATAAGATTGGTAAGGTTGCTTAAGTGCCGATTTGAAAACCTTCCCTGTTTTATGATCACCTTGTGACTGTTGACTAGCTAGTCCAAAAGCACCTACCTGTGCTTTTTCCAAAGATTGCCAGAGCTTTTTTAGTTTGAATGCTCCAGTCATGTTGAAGATTACCTAACTCACCCTGGAATTGCCCTGAATGTCTTTAAAAAGAGTCTTCAAGCTCACCTTGGGGTCAGTGTGTTTTACCTAAATGGTGATCTCTGCATGCTGGATTTCTGCAGAATATACACTCTTTGTTGTTTGTCTAATAGGGTCTAGTTTGTATAGTTTGAGTCTAGGGTGTTTTCTTCAGTGAGTTCCAGACCCTAACAGTATATGCATGGGAATAATAAGTGCAATTGGGAAATTTGGTCATGTAGGAAACAAATTATTACAATGAATGATGTGTTTAGATAGGAGAGAAGAAGTGAGACACAGAGCCCAAATTACAGCAAATAGTGTGCTTGTGATATTTATCCACACTGACAAACACACTTTTAAAATATTTATTAATTTATAATTTATAGCGTATGTATGTGCTCCAGGGATTGAACTCAGGTCTCCAGGCTTGTACAGTAAGCACCATACCCACTCAGTCATCTTGCCAGCCCAGTACATACATATTTTATACACTGCAAGATCTCTTCTTTTCACCATAATTTTTCTTTTAAGCAATTACCAATCTATTCTCCCAGCTCTTCTTTTTTTGTCCACTAACTCAGATTATTTATGCAACATAAACAAATAGAAATGAATGTCTGGCCTCTAGTGTTGATATACTCATAGAATGATCTACCAAATATTTCCAAAAGTACAGGAAAGCTTTTGCCAAGAGGTGACGATATCTAAGGCAGGATTCACGTGGACATTGGGCAGGCTCTCTTTCCTGTTTCTGACCCACTCAACAACATTTTCCTCAACCAGCAGTTAAACACACATCACAATCTCATTGGAAAGTTTCACCCTCTGATATTGACCCAATTCGGATCTGGAGAGGAGAGGGATTCTCCCTGAGATTCAGGAGTGCTTAGACAGGGAGCTCCAGGACTTGACCTTTGAGGGCCTTAAGCATCTGAATAGGTGAGCCCCTTGGGAAACTTTCATATGTTAATTGGTCTTAAGACTACAAAGGCCAGGAACCAAATTCAGAGACTTTAAAACTGGAAAATTGTATGAAGACCAGCCATACATCAGGACCCATGCTCAGAGAAAAATATCCTTTTGAGAAACCTTGGGTTAATGTCAAATGCTTGTATTATAGGTACTAAGAAGTTTTAGGTGCTAGGTTTTAGAGTTAAGGTTTGGGTTTAGGATTTAGGAATTTTATAGACAATTGTTAGGTAATTGTTAAGCATTAATAAATATATGTGTGATAAATAAAAATATACTGTTACACATTTCTTTACCTAAACATAACAGATACCTTTTAATTCATTTAAAATTTCAACTTTCCTTTTTTTAATATAAGTACTTTATTTTTTTTTCTTCAAGTTACATCTCAGTCACAAACCCTTCCCTATTCCCCCTTCCTGTCCCACCATTCCACCCTCTTCCCCCCCAACAGCTTCCCTTTTCAATCCAACAAATGGTTCTTTCTCTTATAACAGTAAATTCTATACAAAACAGCAGAATTAAATGTGCCACATTTATGAGAGTTAAATGGCCCAGTATACCTTCCCAATGTCCAGTTCATACATATTTGGTCCCTGACTTTAACCTTCTATCTTCTAACCATCTCCATGAGTTTAAAGTTCTATAACTGACTTAGCTTTCATACTAACTTGCATCACTATTATAACCATCTTCTTAGATCTAGAACACCCTCTTGATTGCTAAACAACTCAAAATTTAGCTATGAGACTCAAGCTGTCTATTCTTCAACCACCTCAGAGAGCTGAGAAGGATAAATATATCTGATTATACAGGAAGTGCAGGGCCTGCAGCTTCCAGTACTAAGAAATGACAAACCAGTGACTACCTGGACAGTTTCCATTTTCTCTCCATACATTCCAGCATCAGTCTTCAGCCTTTTGGTCCTGTTTCTCTGACAGACATTTATTGTAGAGCAGGGATTATGAAGGACTTACCTACCCTGTCTTGGCAGAGCTAGGCTGTCGACTTCTCTGCTACCAAGTTTTGTCCTTTTTGGACAGCAGTCTGTCTGCAGTTGAAGCAAGGAGTTTTTACATGCCAAGAGATAGGCTTGCCACTAATTCAACCATCTCACACTGGAGATTCTTCGATGCTTATCTTCTACTTGGAGTAGAATAGGGGGTGCTGTCAGGAGCTGATATGTCTCGATATCAAAAAAAAATCTTAATTTAAGACCACATGTTTGAATGCCATATTCTGCAGATCTCTAGGGGTTTTTGAAGATGCCCTATCTATCTCTTGTATTTAGATAAGCAAATGTTGCTTGTCTCTTAACAACTTGATTACTGAGTAGCTTAGAGAATATCTGTGATAGACTGTCATAGTAGCTAACAAGGTGACATGCATGCATGACTAGGAGTTTGTTTTTCTTAACTATCCTAAACAGTTTAAGACGGTTGGTATCAAGAGGCCAGAGCTTCACATTTCATTTTTAAGTATCTCTAGGTACGATACCATTAGGAAGTGTTACCTTTAATTTTGTATCAATATACAAAGATCTATTCCAATGTGGCTAAATATACTCTTAATTTAGTATCAATATACAAAGATCAATGCCTATGTGGCCCAATACAATCTTAATATTGCGTCCATATACAAGGGTCAATACCATTGTGGCCAACTATAATCTTAATTTTGTATCAATATACAAATATCAATACTGACGTAGACCAATACAATCTTATTTTTGCACAATAAACAATGGTCAATACCACTTTGCAAGTTTCCTTTTTATATGAATATGTTTAATGATTTATTTCTTCATCAGCTCTTTGAGAATTACTTTTTAAAAATTATTATTTATTTATTTTTTTATAATTTATTTTTTATTTCTTCAACTTACATCTCAATCACAAGCCCCAACCTACTCCTCCCTCCAGTCCCACCCCTACCCGCTTCCCCCTCAAACCCCCCATCTTCTTCCCTCTTTTTTTTAAGTTTAAGGTATATCTTCCCCCCCCCAAAGCTCCCCCTTTCAGACCAACAAATGGTTCTTTCTCTTACAACAATAAATACAATATAAAACAACAGAAATAAATAGGCCACAATTATGAGAGTTATATGGCTTAGCATTCATTTTTAAGCATTACTAGGTACAATACCTTTTAGAAAGTGTTACCCTTAATTTTGTATCAATATACAAAGATCAATACCAATGTGACCAAATATAATCTTAATTTTGTATCAATATACAAAGATGAATACCGATGGAGCCCAATACAATCTTAATTTTGCAACAGTATACAAGGGTCAATACCATTGTGGCCAAATATAATCTTAACTGGGTATCAATATACAAAGTTCAATACTAATGGAGCCCAATACAATCTTAATTTTGCATTAATATACAAAGCTAAATACCAATTTAGCCAAATATAATATTAATTTTGTATCGATATCCAAAGGTGTAAGGGCATATTCAATAATCTGTCCTTTTTTTCTTGATCTTTCCTATACTATGTCTATGTCCCATTTTTTCTCAAGTCTGCTCACTCCTACATAGAGAAAGAAGGATAAAGAGAAGAAAAAGAGAGAAGTCCCTGGGTCTAACCTCCAAAACCCATTTAACAAGACCATTTAACAGCTTATAGTCTCTTCCCCTAAATAACAAGATTTTCTATTATCCATCAAATGACCAAAGCGGGGTGGGGAGGGGCCTCCCCACCTTCTGGGGATGGGACATCACTCTCTTAAAATGACTTCCTGCTGATTTGGGACTTAGTAAACCTGTTTGGGGCCCAAATAAGAATGGAAAAATGGTTACACATGTTAATAGAATCATTTGGTGTTCAGTCCTTTGGTGCTCAGCTATTTAAATGTCCTAAGAAGTTCCTGGACAGAAGCTGAACTTCAGGGTTTTACTGGAGTTCTGGCTGGAGAAGGGAGTCTGTGGAGCTGAACAGTCTTAGTGACTTTGAGTTGTTGTGGTTGTAGGATTTTGAGGAAACAGCTATTGAGGAAGTCTGCAAGGCTGGATCGTCTGGGATACTTGTCTTCTTTGGTGTCTGATCTGTTTTCTTCTGAAGTTTCCGTTGTACAGTTGTCTCTGGATTCCTTGGATGGATGCTTTAAATCTCCTGGAAAGATAAGAACAGAGCCCTGCACTAATCCTAACTTGGGACAATTATCTTTTTTTTGGCGGAGGGGGGATCAGGCAATATTTTTCCTGGAGCAAATTTGGTTTTTTGACAATATATAAAGTATTATATTTCAATTCAGACTAAAGAAGAAATTATTTTGATATTTTTGAGCTAAACAAACCTTTAGTGTATATATTTTGAGATCTCAAAGGACAATTTGTTTGAATTTCAGCATGCCTTTTGTAAGTAACTTTTAAACTTAAATACTTCCAAATCCTATGTTCCTGTCTCTGCATTCTAAGTATTGGGATCAAAGACATGTGAGTCCCAACTGATGGGATTAAAGATGTGCTCCACCGCCCCTGGATCAAAGTTTTTCTCTGTTTTGAGCTTGTTTTGTATCAGGCTGACCTTGAGCTCTGAGATCTGCCTGTTTCTGTCTCTAGTGTTTTGGGATTAAGGGTGTATTCTCCTCAAATGATGGGATTAAGGGTGTGTACCATCACCACCCTGTTCCTTGTAACTCTAAAATTTATAACACAACTAACTCTATAGTGATCCTCCTGTCTCTGCTGGAGTTAAAGGCATGAGCTAACACCACGCATTTCATGTATTTTACCTTAGCTCCAAGTTTTTTCAACTCTTGGAGGTTTAGAAAACCAGGCTGGACAGCAGTAACCTTTAATTTATTTACAGTATTTTAAACCTGTTACCTTTATTTTAATGCCAAACCTTGAAAATATCCTATACATCCACACACACACACAAAAAAAAAAAAAACAAAAACAAAAAACTTTTAAGCTGCTATCAAGTTTGTGTAATCTATATGGCCACCTGCAGTCTAACATTCTAATCTGAAATTAAGGCCATTTTCCTTTCATGCCAGTAAGGCAAGTATATCTTTGTTAAATTATAGTTTGAAAATTTTATATTGTATTTTTATTATATTTTTTAAGCTTATTAACTCCTTTCTTAAAAAGTATTATTTACTTCTAGAGCATAGTTTCCTCCTTCCTCCCCTCCTGGCCCCTCCCTTCCTCTCTTCTTCCCTCCCTCTCTCCCTCATTCCCTCCTTCCTTGTTTCTCTACTTGGTACTCTCCTCCTCAGATGAGGTGGTTCCTCACATATCATACTCCCTCAGATCTTGCGTCATGTGTCATGTGAGAGCCAAGAGCTTCCACTTGTGCTGGAGCTTGACAAGGCACACCATCTAGGGTGTGGTGCTCCACTAACCTGTAGCAGATTCCATGACTCACTCGTGGGTAAAATTTTTCCTAGGATAGATATTTTAGGTTCCTATCTATTTGGGTATGTGGGTTGTAGGACAGTTAACCTGTGATGTGTGGTTAATATCCATTTATAACGGAAGACATACTATGTTTATCTTCCTGGGACTGTGTCAGTTCACTTAGGATGAGCTTTTCTAGCTCCATCCATTTGGTTTCGAATTGCATGATTTCCTCATTTCGGAAAGCAGTGTAGTACTCTATTGTATAAATGTACCACAGTTTTTTTTTTTATCCATTCTTCAGTTGAAGGACATCTGGGTTGCTTCCAGTTTCTAGCTATTACAAATACAGCTTCTATGAACATTGTTGAGGCAAGGTCCTTGTGGTTTCATTTCAAATCTTTTGGATATGTGCCCAAGAGGGGTATGGCTGGATCTTGAGGTAGAATTATCCCCAATTTTCTAAGATATCTCCAGATTGATTTCCAAAGTGGTTGCACAAGTTTTTTTTTTGTTTGTTTGTTTTTTTTTGTTTTTTTCGAGACAGGGTTTCTCTGTGTAGCTCTGGCTGTCCTGGACTCACTTTGTAGACCAGGCTGGCCTCGAACTCACAAAGATCCACCTGCCTCTGCCTCCCGAGTGCTGGGATTAAAGGCGTGCGCCACCACCGCCCGGCTTTGCACAAGTTTTTGATCCTAGCAAATTGACAGGTGTGAGATGGAATCTCAGAGTTGTTTTAAGTTGCATTTCCCTGATGACCAAAGATGTTGAACATTCCTCAAATGCCTCTCAGCCTTTAGAGATTCCTCTTCTGTGAATTCTCGGTTTGGCTCTGTACCCCATTTATTGATGGGGTTATTTGATTTTTTTTGGTGTTTATTTTCTGCAGTTCTTTATATATTTTGGATATTAGCCCTCTGTCGGAGGTTGGGTTGGTGAAGATCCTTTCCCAGTTTGTAGGCTGCCATTTTGTTCTAAGGACAGTGTCCTTTGTCTAACAGAAGCTTTTTAATTTTATAAGGTCCCATTTATTGATTGTTTGTTTTAGTGCCTGAGCTATTGGTGTTCTATTCAGGAATTGCTACCAGTACCAATGAGTTCAAGGCTTTTCCCCAGTTTCTCTTCTATTAATGTTAGTGTGTCCGGATTTATGTTGAGGTCCTTCATCCACTTAGACTTAAGTTTTGTGTAGGGTGATAAGTATGGATCTATTTGCATTCTTCTACATGTTGACATCCAGTTAGACCAGCACCATTTATTGAAGATGCTTTCCTTTTTCCATTGTATGTTTTTGGCTTCTTCGTCAAAAGTTAAGTGACCGTAGGTGTGTGGGTTTATTTCTGGGTCTTTGATTCTATTCCATTGGTCAACTGGTCTGTTTCTATACCAGTACCATGCTGTTTTTATTACTATTGCCCTGTAGTACAGCTTGAAATCTCAATGGTGATACCTCCAGATGTTCTGTTATTGTACATGATTGATTTAGCTATTCTGGGTCTTTTGTTATTCCATATGAATAGAGAATTGTTTTTTTTCCAGATCTGTAAAAACTTGAGTTGGTATTTGGATAGGAATCGCATTGAATCTGTATATTGCTTTTGGTAAGATGGCCATTTTTATTATGTTGATCCTACCTATACATGAGCAAGGGAGATCTTTCCATCTTCTGATATCTTCTTCAATTTCTTTCTTCAGGGACTTGAAGTTCTTATACATGTCTTTCACTTGCTTGGTTAGAGTTACCCCCAGGTATTTTATATTATTTGTGGCTATTGTGAAGGGTGTTGATTCCCTTATTTCTTTCTCAGCCCATTAATTTTTTGTGTAAAGAAGGGCTACTAATTTTTTTTGAATTGATTTTGTATCCAGCCACCTTGCTGAAGGAGTTTATCAGCTGTAGGAGTTCTCTGGTGGAATTTTTGGGGTCACTTATGTATACTATCATATCATCTGCAAATAGGGATAGTTTGACTTCTTCCTTTCCAATTTGTATCCCCTTGATCTCCTTTAGTTGCCTTATTGCTCTAGCTAAAACTTCAAGTACTATGTTGAAGAGATATGGAGAGAGTGGGCAGCCTTGCCTTGTTCCTGATTTTAGAGGAAATGCTTTAAGTTTCTCTCCATTTAATTTGATGTTGGCTATTGGCTTGTTGTAAATTGCCTTTATTATGTTTATGTATGGTCCTTGTATGCCTGATCTCTCTAAGACTTTTAACCTGAAGGGGTGCTGTATTTTGTCAAAAGTTTTTTCAGCATCCAATGAGATGATCATGTGGTTCTTTTCTTTCAGCTTGTTAATGTGGTGGATTACATTGATGGATTTTCTAATGTTGAACCACCCCTGCATCCCTGGGAGGAAGGCTACTTGATCATGGTGTCTGATACTTTTGATGTGATCTTGGATCCGGTTTGCAAGTATTTTATTAAGTATCTTTCATCCATGTTCATAAGGGAAATTGGTCTGAAATTTTCTATCTCCGTTGGGTCTTTGTGAGGTTTAGGTATCAGGGTGACTGTGGCCTCATACAATGTGGTTGGCAATATTCCTTCTGTTTCTTTGTTGTGGAAGAGTTTGAAGAATATTGGTGTTAGCTCTTCTTTGAATGTCTGGTAGAATTCTGTGCTGAAACCATCTGGGCCTGGGCTTTTTTTGGTAGGAAGACTTCTAATGACTTCTTGTATTTCCTTAAGGGTTATAAGACTTAATTTGTTTACCTGTTCTTGATTTAACCTTGGTAGATGGAATCTATCAAGAAAATCATCTATTTCCTTTAGATTTTCCAATTTGTGGAGTACAAGTTTTTGAAGTAGGACCTAACAATTCTTTGGATATCCTCAATGTCTGTTGTTATTTCCCCCTTTTCATTTCTGATTTTGTTGATTTGGGTATTTTCCCTCTGCCTTTTAGTTAGTTTAGCTAAGGGCTTTTCTGTTTTGTTGATTTTCTCATAGAACCAACTCTTGGTTTTGTTGATTCTTTGTATTGTTTTTTTTTTGTTTGTTTCTAAGTTGTTGACTTCAGCCCTTAGTTTGATAATTTCCTGTTTTCTGATCCCCTTGGGAGTGTTTGCTTCTTTTTGTTCTAGCTGTTTTAGGTGTACTTTCAGGTGGCTAATATGGGAATTCTCCAGTTTCTTTTTGAAGGCACTTAGTGCTATAAACTTTCCTCTTAGCACTGCTTTCAATGTGTCCCATAAGTTTGGGTATGTTGTGCCTTCATTTTCATTGAGTTCTAAGAAGACTTTAATTTCTTTTTTTATTTCTTCCCTGTCCCAGAGGTCATTGAGGAGAGAATTGTTCAGTTTCCATGTTTTTGCAGGCTCTCTGTTGTTTTTGTTATTGTTGAAGTCTAGCTTTATTTCATGATGGTCTGATAAGTTACAAAGGGTAATTTCAATTTTCCTGTATATGTTGAGGCTTGTTTTGTGACCGACTATATGGTTGATTTTGGAGAAGGTTCTGTGAGGTGCCGAGAAGAAAGTTTATTCTTTTGTTTTAGGGTGAAATGTTCTGTAGATATTAATTAGGTCCATTTGATTCATGACATCTGTGAGGTTCATTATTTCTCTGTTTGGTTTCTGCATCATTGATCTGTCCAGTGGTGAGAGTGGTGTGTTGAAGTCTCCCACTATTAATGTATGAGGTTCAATGTGGGATTTGAGCTTCAGTAGTGTTTCTTTAATGAATGTGGGTGGTCTTACATTTGGGGCATAGATGTTCAGTATTGAGATTTCATCTTGGTGGATTTTTCATTTGATGAGTATGTAGTGTCCTTTCCCATCTCTTTTGATTAATGTTGGTTGAAGGTCCAATTTGTTGCATACTAGAATTGCCACTCCAACTTTTTTCTTGGATCCATTTGCTTGGTATATCTTTTTCCAGCCCTATACTTGGAGATAATGCCTATCTTTTTTGCTGAGGTGTGTTTCCTGCAAGCAGCAGAATTATGGATTTTGTTTTCACATCCATTCTGCTATCCTGTGACTTTTTATTGGGGAATTGAGTCCGTTGATGTTGAGAGATATTAATGACCAGTGATTGTTACTGCCTGCCATCTTGATGTTGGTGGAAATGGTATGTGAGTGAGCTTCTCTTCTTTTGGTTTTGCTGCAGGCACGCTACCTGCTTCCTGTGCTTTCTTGTGTGTAGTTAACCTCTTTGGGTTGGAGTTTTCCTTCCAACATCTTCTGTAGAGCTGGATTTGTGTATAGATATTGTTTGAATTTAGCTCTGTCATGGAATATCTTGTTTTCTCCATCTATGTTGATTGTCAATTTTGCAGGGAATAGTAGTCTGGCCTGGCATTTGTGCTTTTTTAGGGTCTGCAAGATGTCTGTCCAGGCCCTTCTGGCTTTTAGAGTCTCTGAAGAAAAGTCAGGTGTGATTCTGATAGGTTTGCCATTATATGTTACTTGACCCTTTTCCCTAGCAGCTTTCAATATTCTTTCTTTGTTCTGTACATTTAGTGTTTTGATTAGTATGTGGCGGGAAGATTTTCTTTTCTTGTCTAATCTATTTGGATTTCTGTAAGCTTCTTGGGCAGTTATAGATATCTCTCTTTTTTTTTTTAGATTTGGGAAATTCTCTTCAATGATTTTGTTGAAGATATTTTCTGATCCATGGAAGTAGGACTCTTCTCTTTCCTCTATTCCTATTATTCTGAGATTTTGTCTTTTCATTGTGTCCTTGATTTCCTGAAGGTTTGTGTCAGGATTTTTTTAGATTTTACATTTTCTTTGACAGATGTATCTATTTCTTCATTTTTATCCTCTGAGCCTGAAATTCTTTCTTCCATCTCTTGTATTCTGTAGGTGATGCTAGTGTCTGTAGTTCCTATTCTTTTCTTAAGATTTTCCAGTTCTATGAAAGTCTTGGATTGGATTTTCTTCATTGCTTCAACTTCCCTTTTCAGGTCTTCCATTCCTTTAAGCGCTTTATTCATTTCCATCACCTCCTTTGCAGTACTTTGTTGTTGCTCTCTGAGGTATTTGATTTCCTCCCTTAGGCCTTCTATTATTAATATAAGCATAGGATTAAGGTCATTTTCCTTTGTTTCAATCGTGTTAGGATATACAGAGTTGTCTATGGCATTATTGTTAGGATGTGGAGACATCCTATTTTTTTTTTTTTACCATGTTCTTGTGCTGACCTTTTGTCATCTGATTGACCCTGGTATTGTCTGTTTGTTTGTTTTGTCAGTTGTCCTTGGTGTTCAGAAAAACTCCCTGCCCTGGGGGTTGGCTGATCCTGAGATCCTGGTGTTTACCTCCAGATGGTGGGCAGATTCCTGTAATAGACTGGCTCTCAGAGAGCCACTCTCCTCAACTGCTTGTGACCCAATTGGACCAATATAGAGGGGATTGTAGTGGGGAGAGGGCTATCCTCTGAGGACCTGGGAGCTGGCAGGTCTCCTCAGAATGGCAGGTAGAGCTGTGGTTGGGCCTGTGTTCTGCTCTCACTGACACAGTCGTTCTGGCTCCACAGCTAGGCTGACCATGCAGGCAGGGAGCTCCACCAAAGACCGGTGCTGGCCTCAGTGTGCCTGTGGCTGACTGCCTCAGATGCTTGGGTGCTAGGGTGAGTGACCCACCTGCCCCAGTATTTGTGGAAAGCACACAGTCTCATGCTCTCTTTGCAGTCAGTCTTGGCTCCTAATTGCTTTGCTGTGACTGGGTTAGATCTCTGCCTCTCAGCTACAGTGCACACTATGCCGCCATGTTGGAAACTCCAGAAAAAAAAATCTCACTTACGTTTGCTCTTGTGGTGCGGCTGTTTTTCCCTCTTGGGTGTACAGGTCCATGTGCAGGCTAGATATCAGGCAGACAGGTGGGGCTGCTGATCTGTGGCTGGAGCCGTGGGCTGGATCCACTCCTGGGCTAGATCTGGGCTAGCCAACGCTCCTCTCCAGACCAGTGACCGAGATGGCTGATCTCGGGGGGGTGGGGGGGGGGGTGTTCCTGGGAACTGTGTGGGCTATTTTACCTAGTGACCAGTCTCAGAGTTTGCTACAGGAATTCAGACACCGTCTGTGTTTCACAGTCAGCTAGGAGACCTCACATTCACTCCACAGTGACTAATCTCATTCACCTACTACTCAGATACACTGCTCTATAGTTGGCGTCATCATGGATCCTCCCTTTGAGAATTTCTTATAATGAGTTTTGATCATATTTACCTTTCCTCCACCAAATCTTCCAGACCCACCCTCTTCTTCTTCACCCTCAACTTTGCATCTTTTTATTCTTCAAGATCTAATTACTTAAATAATGGAGACATTGACCATTCATCTGTAACATGATTTTTTTTTTAACCTTTTGTCTTGAACTTAATTTCTCTGTTTTATAACTTGGTGATCAGGCCCCACATTAAGTTAAAGGAATTTTCCAAATTGTCTTCAGATGCTCTTAATTGATCCATTGTTTAAAATATAAAAATCTCAGAACTTCTTGAAACTTACCCTTATTATATTATTTAAAGTACACATACAATCTTAGTGAGTTTTTTTATCAGATGATTGCACGGTTCTTTTTTTTTTTATTTACTGAGTATTCTATCTTTGAATGCCAATTTCGAGTTATTTATAGGTTCTTAAACGTTTTATATATTAATTTGCCTAAGTATAAGAATCATACAGATTTGGTTAATAATTGAGATTTTAAGTAAGTTTTAATAGCTAATCACTCTAACTCCTCCATCAGCATCCCCTTTTTTTCAGAGATTTCCTACTGCTTGTCTGATTTTCTCAAAGAACAAACAAACAAAAATAAACCCCCTCCTAGCATCTGTATATACTGTATGTCCAGTGCCACAAAAATCCCATTGGTATTTTTATTGGAAGCTTGTTATATTTTTAAAGTAGCATACAAAGAATTAGCATACAATTTAATTTCTTAATCTAAGACTTTGGCATGTTACCCTTTGAGCAACATTCCTTTCATTCGATTTTGTGAATTTTTTCTAGTGGGTTCTTTTTGCATAATGTTACAAACTTCTTTTTATTCATAGGCACTCAATTTTATTTATTTTTTATTGCTCAGGGAATATACACTTTTTATTAGAGTTCCAACTATTTATTGTTGTAAATACACATGAATTTTTAAAAATTATTTATTTATTTATACAGTGTGGCCCCAAATGTGTGGTACCTTTCCCTTAGCATCCTATGGACTGAGTGAGATTGTAGCACTGCATCATCACACCTGTGGAAATCCATTGTTTCACTAACCTATTGTTTGAGAATTTTATATGCATGCACAATACAATCTGGTCACCCTTATCCCTCTGTATGCCTCTCTCATTCCCCTACCACCGTACTAACTCCCTCCTCCTCTTACCAAGATGCCATCCCATGTTCATCCCTGTTTGCTTGCTTTTGTTTTTTCCTTGTGACCTGCTGAGTTTGACTGGAGCTGCCAGTGTGGTTGTGGAATTATCCTCCAGTTCATGAGTAAGTCACCAGTGGGTACATCGCTGAAGATAATGAGTTCCTTTCCCTGAACAGCCCTAAAATGTCAGTATCTCCTCTGGTCAGGGCTGGGCTTCATGCTCCCTCCACCATCTATGACCATGTTTATGGGCTCAGTCTCAAACTGATCCTACGAAGACAACCACAGTTGCTAGAATTCAGCGTCTACTGCCTCAGGGTTTAGAAAGAGACTAGGTAGCCAGGGTCAGACTCACATCATGTTTATAAGGCCTCTCCTTTCTCTAGGTTAGCATTCTTCACTGACCACAGACAACAGACAGAGGCTGGAGCCAACAAAAGTATCTTGGGAGTTCTTATTTGCCCTTTGATGATAATGAGTCTGGCAAAATATGTAAGAGGAATGAACTCCACACTTTGGTGCCAGAAAGAAAGAGCAGAGCAGACATTGTGGAAGGATTCATAAAATGAGCAAGCTTACCCGAAGCAATGTCTGATACCAAGAGTATCAGAAAGAATGGCTTCATCACAAGATGCTATAAAATAATTGAGATCAGCTGCCACAGAAGTGTTCTGGAGGGTTGCTTGTAAGGGTCCTTCACCACTCCACCTATATTACTCCTGATGCAACCTATACAAAGTTCAAGAACTCCCTCCCCCGACACTGTAGTGAATATACATACAATTAAGCCATTCATAAAGTAGTCATAGTTAATACTGAATGAAACAATGACCCTGAAAAGAAAAGGCCAAGGTCAAGCAACACAAGTTGGAATTACCCATAAGTGAAGACACATGGTGCTTTTGTTTGTAGAGCAAAATGCAGAAAAGAAATTCCTCATTTTTTGGACTGATGTAACTGGCTTTAATATACATGTGTCTCTGTGGGCCAAATTAACCATACATTTTCTACCTCCTTATATCACTTGGCTGTGTGCAGAAAATGCTTGAAAGACAGTAAGTTAATTTATGTTTGTTTCCCTTGCCAAGTATGATTAATTGATGTAATATGTCAATTCCTTTTATGCAAATGTTAAAATGAATCCTTGTTTATATTCATATGTATGTATCATAGATAAATACTTTCCAAAGAGATGATCTCACCAGGGCAGTCGTGGGCAATAGTTTCTTCATAGTTCAATGTAAGAGACCCTCAATGCATTTTCTACTTAATTTTTTATAGTCTGGCAGAAATAGATAATGCTCTTCCCTGCTCTCAAAGAGCTTCAAATCTAGCATACAGAGATCAGTTTTGCCCTTTCCAAATCTGTCATCTGCACTCCCTCCTATCTTCAGGATATTTGCAAATGGAGTCATTATTCTATACAATGCTGAAGCTAAAGTCCTTTTTTCTCCATTCTCCACTTGCAAATCTATTTGTTCAGCAAAGTTTTTAGACCCCAATTTGAAAAACACATCATTAATCTGCCCTGTGTCATCTCTACTGCCACTACCCATTTCTTATCTATTGTTAAAACAAAGTATTCCTCAAGTTCGTTGTATAAGGCAAACTTTTCCCTTCTTGGTCATAAATTCTGTGGCTCAGAAATTGAAAAAGAACCATGGGGACAGTTTGTCTTTGCTCCTGGTGCCAAAGATTCAGCAGGCATGTCTGAGGAGGCACAAGGCATGTGAAAGAAAGCAAGTTGTTCCTTCCGGGTGGTGCTGGCTGGGGCCGAAGGTCTCAGTGTCCTTCACACGGGTGGTAAGCGCTTCATCACAGCATTGTTACCAGTTTCCCCTGAAACCAGAGCCTCGGGGAGAGGGGAGAGAACAAGGAAGAGGTCCCCTGACCTTTGATCGAATAGGCAGCAAAGTTGTGGCATTCTTCTGCAGAACTCTGTTGCTTGCTTGCCTCAGCCCTATCCCTGCCCCATTCAGGCAGACTCTAACTCCGCCTCTTTATGGGAGTGGCAACTGAACAGGATTGGCTAAGGCATTAGTGAAGACATAGTTTGCCTTTCATTGAACTGTTCGTTGCCATTTTCCCCAACCCATTTCCACACTAAAGGCATCCTGATTTCACTATTTTAAATAGAATAATTTGTATTTATTCTTTGAAAATTTCATACATGTAAACAACATAACTTGATCGTATGCACCCTCTACTTTTCCCTCCCAACCCTCTCAATATACTTTCTCTTCTTTTTTTTTTTTAACTACTGAGTCAAGTTAGTGCTCCCTGCTGAGCTGATCTTGTTGGCTTGGTATTGTACAGGTTCCCATAGCTGTAGGGAGTAGGTTACATAGAGAATTCTAGTTTAGCCTGGGATATAAAATCAGATCATGTCTCAAAAAAATATGACAATTACTTGTACATTCTCAATCACAGTCTAAAAGTATTGCCCTTGACACACAGCAGGTATTTAAGATATATATATATATATACTGTGAAATGAATTATGAAGGGCAGGTCGGGGACAGACAATAAATGACATTCCATGATATTTTAAAAAAGTTTAACATTTCTATACATGATAAGACCTTATTCGACAGTTTTGACCAGAGATCGAAACAAACTACAGTGAACTATACTAAAGATGACTCTGATGACAGAATTGAGTGTACAAAATAAATTTATTAAATGATCCATGTTTTTCTTTAACCTAGACATGTTACTTAATAAGGGCCTCAGGTTTTCTATAGAACATTTAGCTAAATCCTGATCCAAAAACCATGAAGCAATTATTTTAGCCTACCTACAAATCCAAAATAGGACATCTTGTCTCTTTTTGCAGAAAAAAAAAAAAACCTAGATATATTCCCAACAGAGTCTTGTTCTCTCTAGGATTTACCATCTAACTATCAAAGTTCACGCATATAACATTGATAGGACTGAGTTCTGAATGTAAATATTGCTATTTTCTGGTTTTCTCTCAGATGAAAGAATTATTTGCCTATACACAATATGAACATGGTAAAATTGTTTTCCTTCCCTTAAAGCTTTTAAGACCCAGTTGCACAGAAAATGCCATATTACCATAATGAAGATGCTGCAGGTATAATATTTAACTTAAGAAAATGGTTTCTCAGTTCATCCAGCAGTTCCTGGGTATACACAGCACAACATATTACTTCCCGTATTGATGAAGGAAATCAAAAGATTGAACAGTCCTTCCATTAAAGGCCCTTGAGGTCAGTTCTACTGGAGTTTTCCGTGAAAATGTCATCTGTGCCTTTATAAACCTGTGCCTGGTAATGGAAATTTGGTAAAACTAAAGCTACAGATCATGCCAACCAGGGAGATCCTGCTCCATTCTTCTCTTTTCTAAAGAAACATATTAAATTATTGATAATGTTAATTATTATTGTATTATATCAATAATATTAAGTTAGAGTTGCCAAATATATGCACAAAATAAGCTTGTCCATAAGTAAAATATATTATTAATTGTCTCATCTTTAAACCATTCCTGTGTATTGCCATCCCTTGGATATTTTAGACTGTTCTTCCTACCAATCCCTTCTCAGTGCTGTTACTACATTTGCTTGTATGTGTAGCTCAACTCATAGATTCCTAATCAAGTGAGAAATCTAATAAACTGCCCATGGAACTTCAGAAATGATCTTTAGTTTATAATTTTCTACAGATCTCTTATCAATAGATTACTGAGATAGTAAATGACTTCTGCAGTCTCATCTCTCATAATTCCCTTATTTCCTGGTTTTTGGTTTGATGTGAATATTTCAGAAACACAAGAAAAGAACCCTATTAAGTGAGCCACATGGCACCCAAGTTGGAATACCAATGGCATCCTAAGAATGTGTTGAGTTTAACAAATGCCTGAATACTTTAAAAAGTCACAAAACCTGGAGTATAATAAGTTCTCGTGGGAGGCCCTAGGGTTGGCAGTTAGGCTTAATAATCATAGCAGATTCTGGAACATAGTTACTGACAGCCTGGCTCTGGGTGAGGCTTCTCTGTGAGTGCATATCCACTTAGACACGTGGGAAGTTCATCTCAGCTCTCTATCCCTGTGACACCACACATGTCACCAACTGTTTGCCTTCTCCTTTAAACTGTGAAGTTTCATTACATAGTTACTGTGTATGTGCAAGTGGGGGAGGGCATGGCTCTGAGACTGCAAAGATGCTAATGATAGCCTCCCTTTTGGACACCCTATTGCACTCCCACATCCCTTGTGTTAGAAGAATTGTCTGTCAATTCATTTTCTTTAGCTTAAAAGATGCAATAGTCTTATGTAAAGAAGATGTTTTTAAGTTGGTAATGCAAGGTAGGATGGAAACTGAGTTTGGTATAAAACTTTAAATTCATCAAGATAGATAGATAATAGAATATTATTATCAGTTGCCAAATACGTATGGACTGGACATTGCAAATTTATGTTATACCTTATAATTTTCATAATTGTTGCATAATTTTTCTTATTGTTTTGTGTTCTATTTATTGTTATAAGAAAAAGAGCCTTGTATTGGACTAAAAGGGGGAGCTGTTGCAGGAAAAAGATATGCCTTAAATTAAAAAAAAAAAGCAGATAGGAGGATGAAGGGGAAGAAGGTAGGAGGGTGGGGCTGGGAGGGGGAGGAGGGTGTGGAATGTGATTGAGATGTAACTTGAAGAAATAAATGTTGGGGGAAAAAAAGGTAATATTTATCCCTGATTAAATGCTGGTTTTAATTTTAAAATTCTCTTCCTTACTAAAAAAAACTTTGACTTTGTGTTTAAGACTTTGGTGATAAACTTATGGTAGTTTTTAGTGAGGTTTCAGTTAGTTATTAAGTCTTAATACATAGTTGAAAATTTAAGCCATTACTTTCTTGAAATAACAGTCAATAACCGATTAGGGTTCTCAAGGTCTTTAGCATTTTCACATTTGAGATTCACTACGTTATCAGGATTGTGAGCTACTTCTGCAGTAAGTGCTGGTGGCCAAACAAACCTTTGTTCCCAATAATGCAGCGTTTTCATGTGGGCTGAGTAATTCTTAATCTATTGCTCTTTGGTGCATTCCATGCCCAGTGAGTTGAACACCAACGTCTTCCTTCCTTCCTTTTCTTTCTTTTCCTTCTCCATTATCTTTCTTCTCTTTCTCAGATAGTGGATGAGGCTAAATATTTAAACATCTCTTCAGCAAAGATGGGTAAAATCTGTCAAAAGATAGAGAGAAGAGGGAGTGATGGAACACGACAGCCACACTTGACTTTGGTTTTGGTTGTCTGATGTCCTCAGCCTTTCTTTAGTTTTAATTGTCACCATTTTACACCTGGGGCATAGGTGCTGGAAGTTTCACAGACCAAAAAACCTAGTTCAAAACATTTCTTTTTTTAATTCACAAAACCAATTTTGTTCACTGTAGATATTGGAAACAATATTAATGCACATGATGTGTATATTTAATTACTGGTTTCCGTGTCAAAATACCTCTGTCTTTTCTGTCCCTGTCTAGGCTTAGCCATTGCTTTCATTTTGATCCATATCTTTTGTCTTGACACTCAACTCCCATATGTGTACATCTCACTTTAATTTGATTTTAGAGCCACTGTGAAAATGAATCTATTGGGCTGGAGAGGTGGCTCAGAGGTTAAGAGCACTGGCTGTTCTTCCCAAGGTCCTGAGTTCAATTCCCAGCAACCACACGGTGGCTCACAGCCATCTACATTGAGATCTGCCCGGGCATATATGTAGAGCAAATACTGTATACATAATAAATAAATAAAAAATGTTTAAAAAAAAAAGAAAATGAATCTATTTGCTTTGGGATTTTTCAAATAAATGGAACACCTTTCTTTATATAAATGTATACATAGTATTAAAACAATAATCCCACCAAGGAAGGTCGAATTCTAATGAATGCCTTCAACATGCCAATCATTAATGAATATAACTATACAGTCCATTTCTCTAGAAGATGAAAGACTTGTAGTTACAATAGGATATGGTTCTTAGGGAAAAGGCACAATAAATATTCCTAATCAATTGACTGTATTATCTCAACATGGAGATTCTCTGGGTGATCTAGAGAGCCAGATAAACACATCATCTCAGTCTAGAGATGAGAAATGCAAGATGTCAGACAGACTCAAGCTGCAGGTGTTCTTCTATTCCTTTAAAGAGCAGGCTAATCTGATGCTGACAGAGCCTGAAGGAGGAGAAAATATTAAGCAGCCTTCAAGAACTTCAGAACAATATTCAGTCATTAGCTGGTACTAACATGGCCACCTCAGTCATCCTTGAATTTAATGGAGCCAACAGCTAGAGAGCTCAGAGAAGAGCCTCCAGTTAATCTGTATCACTGGCCAACATGATGGTTACAGTATAGTGAGACACAGAGACTGAATTGATCAAGGCAGAATTCCAGATCCACAGTAACTATGAGATGATAACTTGTATTGATTTAGGTTGCCAACTATGTGGAGCTGAGAGGTTCACCTAAACCTCAGAACTTGACCAGACTTGGAGACAGCATCTTTGCAGATATAGTTAAGGCAATCATCTCAAGATGAAATGAATTTGGGCAAGGATGGGCAAAAGAGGAGCACTGAAGAAAAAGGCAGAGATGAGAAAGATGTTGTTCCTCAGTCAAGAGATACTGAGAGCTGCTGGCAGTCACCAGAAGTTGGGAAATATTTGTGAAGTGAACCCATATGAAACCTTAAATTTTGGACTTCTGGCTTTCAGAACTATCAGAGAGTGTCTGTTGTTTTAAGTCTCCAAGCTTGTGGTAATTTGCTATATAGAAATGAGAAACTAATATGGAACATTAAAATATTAAGACTTTTTTTCTTCCTATCAACATCAAGTCTGTATCTCCCATAATGATAACTGTCTAGGGAGGTTGTCCTGTTGGTTCCTGCATGGGAGTGTTTTGACTGGGTTCTGGGTATATATATATATATTTAATGGTTTTAAACTTCAAACTATCACACGGCACTTGATCCCTTTTCAGAATTAAAAATATTCCTTACCAGCACTGTGGGTATTCAGAACAGAGATTATAGATGATTAAAACATGCGAATTTTAAAGTGATTTTTAAAACTACATTGTATCAAAGCAAACTTTCAAAAGTTGATGTAGTCAAGCCAACTCTACATTGGATTGAAAGTGAGGTGTCTCCTCACCTTACAGACCTATTTAATACTCAGTACATTAGCATAACTATCTTCCACTATTACTTTTTCCCCTCTAACTATTATACCAGCACAGAATACGTGGCAATTATAATGCTGGTGGCAAAGGAACTCTTAAAAGACAGACTGCACCTGAAAGATGCATTTTGGGTGAGTCCACTTTGCACTGGGTTCATAATATCTGCTGGAAGAAATCTGCTGACTCCAGGTGTCTTGGGTTGGTGGAAAAATTCAAAGGGTTATTTTTGTTTCTAAAGAATTTTTATTTCACTTTTTGGGGGCATGAGAAAATGGTGCAGAGGATTGAAACTCTTATCTAGTGCATAGTAGTGAATGTTCTCCCACTAAGCTATGTCCTAGCTCTTCTTTAGAATGGTTTTTCCTTGTTTACAACAATCATGACTACAGATTCTAATCAGCATCAAGACCCCTTTCTCTTTGCCCCTCCTATAGCAAAATGCTCATGTCCTTGTTACTCCATAGAAAAAATACTCACTGACAGTTCCCACATTGATTTACTTGTCCAGTTCCCAAGTAGTTAGAATCACTTATTCCTATCCTTAGGGATTGAACCTAGGGCCATGTTCATGCTAGGCAAGTTTCATACCACTGAATTATAACTAAAACATTGATTATTTTGAGATAGCATCCCTTTTAAGCTGAGCAGGCTGGCCTTCAACTTCTGATAAATGTGTAGTTTATACTGGCCTTGGACATTTGATCTTCCCCTCTCAGCCTCATGCACAGCCAGAATGACACTTAGTCTAGCTTTTGAGAACCACTTAATAAAATAGTTGAGATTAAGAGAAATGTCAAACATCATCAAACAGCTTTGTACAAGTCTTTTAACTGGATGCAACTCCTTCAGCTCTATCCCATAAAGCAGTGAGTACCCAACACTGAGCTGTTGATGGCCTCTATCATCTTATAGCCTAGTGTGCATCAAAGATAGGGCCTGGGACTCTCATTCAATATGATCCATAGTATTGGTGCAGCATGCTAGAATTCCTATCTTCCTGTTCACCTATATGCTGGCTGTTAATCTGTCTGCTCTTTCATTCATCTGGACCTAGTTCTTCCATACTACCTCTACAAGGAGAGTCAACTCTGCAGCTCAACTCTGGACCTACCAACCAACTGGAAAACTGCAAAGACAGAAAGCTGCTCAGCTCTGCATTTACTATGTCCCTATTATCTCAAGCCCAAATATTCTGCATTCTCCCTTCTAATCAGCTTCTCAAGACTTCCAAATCCTCTTGGACTCTGCTGTAGACTCTTAGCCCTTTGTAATCATTCTGTGGTCTTCACACGAACACACACACACACACACACACACACACACACACACACACAGACAGAGAGACAGAGACAGAGAGACAGGGAGAGATTTACCACACATGAACACACACACACACACACACACACACACACACACACACACACA
>CAJQZJ010032401.1:7016227-7061182 GCA_907164525.1 Lophiomys imhausi
TTACTGTTATAAGAGAAGGAACCAGCTGTTGGACTGAAAGGGGAAACCTCTGGAGGGAAGAGGGTGGAAGGGCGGGTTAGGAAGGGGGAATAGGGAGGGGTTTGTTACTGAGATGTAACTTGAAGAAAAAAAAATAAAGTATTTTAAAAAAATAAAAAGGAAATTCAAAAAAAAAAATTCTGCATTTAGTTAAGATATAATAGATACCAGTAAGGACAGACACAGACATTAGTTCTCACATGTTGGATTCAATGAATTTATTTTTGACAGCTTGAATAACCCTGTATTCTGAGCAGTTATTTGGTACATGCTTATTGGTAGCCCATGACGTGCCAGAACTTCTCTGACTGGGGAAGTTATGGCACTGATTAAAGTAACATTACTACTCTCACAAAACTTACATTTATGAGGGTGCTGCATGAGCGATGAAAAACTGAATTAGTACATATCCCAGCACACACATTCTCATTAAGGAAATATATCCATGAAACTCAGGTTCTGTTCAGAAACAGAGTAAGCAGAGGTCATCCATTTAGTAGAGGAACTTGGTGAAATCTGGAAACACCTAACTTAGGCCACAGACTACTGCTTTATTCTCCTGGGGGTAACTGAACTACAGAACATTGTAGTGTCATCCTGTCCAGAATAACTGAACCTTCTTTTCCTATGAGAAAACACAGAGATTTTGAATTATTAACTATGAAACAGAGTGAGTGTGATTCTGAATACCTTGGCAAATTGTTTATCTATGTGAATCCAAAACACCATAAAAATTGATCTTCTGGTAAAAAGGAAAGTAGTTTTATTTTTAACCTTAAAGAATGAAGGGAAATTTTTTCTTTTTTCTCTCATCATCATGGCTTTCTTCTTCCCTGACTCTTTTTTTTGGGGGGGTGTTCTTGGCACATCACAATCCTTGATGTGCTCCATGATAAATAAAAACTTTTGCTGATCTTTCCTGCCCCACCTGAGGTTACAAGGCCTCATTCACTAGGAGAATCCAGCTCCATTTTCCTGACCCTGCACCACACTGAGCTCTATTGCACACAACTTTTCAGCAGACAGTATCTTTTAATTTTATCTAAGCTAATGGCTTACTTACAAACCAATGATTCTAAATTATAAAAAATAAGTAATGATTCACATTCATTAAAATGGTTACATTTGGCAACCGCCATAGGACAGAGGAACATAATAAGACACTTGGTTGACACATAGTTCATCAATCCATGAGGTGGCAGTGATGTCAACTAGAGATCAATGGTTTTTTTTTTTTGATCTCATGTGGGCAAAGTAATAATTTCTTCTTTTTTTTTCTTTTTTTTTTGTGTCATCCACCACTTCCCCTTGGACCCATCCTCCATCCTTGCAGTCTTTCCCAGCATAAAAAATAAAACCTCATTGTGGAAGCTGCAGTGTGTCTCAGTGTGTCCCACAATATTCCACAATATTTCCTTTTGTCCACACATTTGGCTTATAAATTTTCATTTAAATGACTCTTTGGGGGGTGATCCAAGATGGCGGCAGCCCGCACAGATGCATTTTGAACGTGGGGAAAAGAGCCTTAAAAAGCACAGAGTTATTGGACACTGTGCAAAAACCGGAGGGACTAGAACCGCTGCCGGGAACTCACCCAGCCCCCAAGGGACCATTAAAATTCTTAGGGCAAGGCTCTCCCCCCCATCTCTCCCAGACATGGAAGTCACTGAATCCGGGAATCCAGAACTCCCATCTGGAGAGACGCCGGTTAAGATCGACACTAATACCCAGCAGGCACAATCAGACCCCACACGGGATCACTCACCAGCCTACTAGGCATGCTACACCTCAGGCGGATCTTATAGCTATTTAGGAAACGTTGCAGGCCAGTAGGAGTCTTAGCAATGGCAACAGCACGGCGCATGTTGGGAGGTCTGCAGCTGCGGCAGCAGCGGATTGGGTTGAGACCCCACACGGGATCACTCACTAGTCTACTGGGTCCCACACACCCCACGTGAGACCTCCACCTATCTAGAAAAGGTTGCGGACTCCTGTGAGCCTTGGAGGCTGGCTACAGAGGTGCCACTGGAGGAAGAGCAGAGGCGCACGCCTGCAGCAAAGGAGCCAGACTGAAGCGAGTACAGTGGGGTGGGGTAGAGGCATGCGCCCACTGAGAAAGAGCCAAGCAGAAGCAAGCACAGTGAAGTGGCAGGGCTGGGTAAGCATAGAGGCACACAGAGGCGGAGCTAGCTGCAGAGGCTAGCTAGAGACTGAGGGCTCCAAAACATGGAAGCCAGAAGCCGGGGGAACATAGCTGTATTCTGGAAAACCCAGATATATTAGGCGTGGAGCTGGGCCCTCTCAGTCTCCTTGGGGACAACCAGAGTCCACAGAATCTGGGCCTGGGTAAACAGGTCCATACCATCAGGACCACTACAGGCTGATCACTCAGTGTGCAACATAGAGAAGTCTGACTTGGGAGCAGTGAAACAATCCTGGGCCATTCCTCATTGCCTGGGAATAGGCTACACCAGCTCACAGTGATTCAGGCTATTAGAAACACAGTGACCCTGAGATCACCCTGTAAGCAACGACAGATCACCAAGCAATTGGACTGCTACACCAAAGCATCTCCTGTGGATCCAAGCCCAGAAGACGATGAGATCAGACAGGTAAACACATCCATATGGCCAAAAATCCAAGAAAAAACAGAAATCAAGGAAATATGAGTCCAACAACGCAAAACTATCCTAGTTCATCCAATTCTGACGACCTCACAACAGCAGAAACACATGAAAACGATGACAATTCTACATTATGGAAAGTGAAAGAGTCCCTTCAAGAAGAACTTAAATATATGAAGGAATTCAAAGAAGCCACAATTTTACAAGTCAAAACAACGAATAACACCATTAAAGAGCGCCAAGCCAAGGTGACTCAGCTTGAACAGGAAAAGGACAGGGCAATGAACGAATTCCAGGTAAAAACAAGCAAACTGGAGCAGGAAATGTACAAAACGAACAATACCATTCAAAACATGAACATGGAAATGGAAACAATAAAGAAAACAAACACAGTCAGAGTTAAAAGAGGAAATGGAAGATAGGATCTCAGACATGGAAGATTCGATGGAAGAAATCAGTACAACATCCAAAGAAAATGAGAAAGCTAAAAAATCTCTCACCCACAAAATCCAAGAAATCAAGGACTCAATGAAAAGACAGAACCTAAGAATTATAGGCATAGAGGAAAGAGAAGACTCCCGACTGCAAGGTACAGGAAATATCTTCAACAAAATCATAGAAGAAAACTTCCCAAACCTGAAAAACGAGATGCCAATAGAAATCCAAGAGGCTTACAGAACACCAAACAGATTAGATCAGAAAAGAAACTCCTCTTGCCACATAATAATTGAAACGCCAAATATACAGAACAAAAAAAGCATATTAAAAGCTGTAAGAGAAAAAGGTCAAGTCACATACAATGGCAGACGCATCGGGAATTATACCTGATTTCTCCTCAGAAACATTAAAAGCTAGAAGGGCCTGGACAGATGTCCTACAAGTCCTGAGAGAACATAGGTGCCCAGCCAGATTACTATACCCAGCAAAACTCTCTATCAACATAGATGGAGAAAACAAGATATTCCATGACAAAATCAAATTTAAACAATATCTACTCACAAACCCAGCCCTACAGAAGATCCTAGAAGGAAAATTCCAACCCAGAGAAGAAAACTCCACCCAAGAAAACAAAGGGAATAGAAAACCCCTCAGCAACTAAACCAAAAGAGGCACAGGACGACCACCTATAACAAAATAATGGGAAATAACAACCCCTGGTCACTATATCCATCAACATCAATGGACTCAACTCGACAATAAAAAGACACACTCTTACAGATTGTATCTGTAAACAAGACCCATCTTTTTCCTGCATACAGGAAACACATCTCACTATCAAAGATAGTGACTATCTCAGAATAAAGGGCTGGGAAAAGGTTTTCCAAGCAAATGGACCCAGGAAGCAAGCTGGAGTAGCCATCCTAATATCAAACAAAACAGACTTCTGACTGAAGTTAATGAAAAAAGACAGAAAAAGGGCATTATATACTCATTAAAGGGAATATTCATCAAGAGGACATCTCAATATTGAGCATATATGCCCCAAATACAAAGGCACCTACATTTGTGAAAGAAAGGCTTCTAAAACTTAAATCGCATGTCGATCACAACACATTAGTAGTGGGAGACTTCAACATCCCACTCACAACAATGGACAGATCATCAAGACTGAAGCCAAACAGAGAAATATTGAGTCTAACAGAAATCATGAACCAAATGGACCTAACAGATATTTACAGAGCGTTTCACCCAAACACAAAGGAATACACCTTCTTCTCAGCACCTCACGGAACCTTCTCCAAAATCGACCACATAGTTGGACACAAAGATAGCCTCAACAGATACAAGAAAATTGAAATAATCTCTTGTAGTTTATCAGACCACCATGGAATAAAGCTGGTCTTCAACAGCAAAAAAATCAACAGAAAGCCTACACACACATGGAAATTGAACAACTCCTTACTGAATGACTACTGGGTCAGGGAAGAAATAAAGAAGGAAATCAAATACTTCTTAAAATCCAACGAAAATGAAGACACAACATACCCAAACCTATGGGACACAATAAAAGCTGTGCTACGAGGAATCTTCATAGACTAAGTGCCTTCAAAAAGAAAATTGTGACAGTTCATATTAGCGAATTAACAGCTAAACTGGGTGAATTGGAAAAAAAAAGTAACAAACACTCCCAAGAGGAGCAGTAGGCAGGAAATCATCAAACTTATGGATGAATTCAACAGCTTAGAAACAAAAAGAAGTATACAAAGAATCAATGAAACCAAGAGTTGGTTCTTCAAGAAAATGAACAAAATAGACAGACCCCTAGCCAAATTAACTAACAGGCAGAGGGAAGGAACACAAATCAACAAAATCAGAAATGAAAAGGGAGAAATAACAACAGACATTGAGGAGATCCAGAGAATATTTGGGTCCTACTTTAAAAATCTATATTCCACCAAATTTGAAAACCTAAGCGAAATGGACAATTTTCTCGATAGAGTCCACCTACCAAAACTAAATCAAGATCAGATCAACAGATTAAACAGCCCAATAACCCCTAAGGAAATAGAAACAGTCATTAAAAATCTCCCAACCAAAAACAGGCCATGGCCAGAGTCTTTAGCATGGAATTCTACCGGACCTTCAAAGAGGAGCTAACACCAATACTCTTCAAACTCTTCCACCAAATGAATCAGAAAGAACACTGCCAAACTCATTCTATGAGTACACAGTCACCCTGATTCCTAAACCACACAAAGACCCAACAAAGAAAGAGAATATCAGACCAATCTCCTTCATGAACACAGATGCAAAAAATACTTATTAAAATACTAGCAAACTGAATTCAAGAACACATCAAAAGTATCATACAATATGATCAAGTAGGCTTCATCCCAGGAATGCAGGGATGGTTCAACATATTCAAGTTTATTAACATAATTCACCATAAAAACAAGGTGAAAGGAAAAAAACCACATGATCATTTCACTAGATGCAGAAAAAGCATTTGACAAAGTCCAACACCCCTTCATGCTAAAAGTTCTGGAGAGAACGGGCATACAAGGACCGTACTTAGAAATAATAAAGGCAATATACAGCAAGCCAGTGGCCAGCATCAAGTTAAATGGAGAGAAATTTGAAGCATTTCCTCTAAACTCAGGGACAAGACAAGGATGCCCACTTTCACCATATCTCTTCAATATAATACTTGAATTTCTTGCTGGAGCAATAAGACAACTAAAAGAGATCAAGGAAACACAAGTTGGCAACGAAGAAGTCAAATTATCCCTATTTGCAGACGATATGATAGTATATATAAGCGACCCCAAAAATTGCACCAGAGAACTCTTACAGCTGATACACACCTTCAGCAAGGTGGCTGGATAAAAAATTAACTCAAAAAAAATCAGAAGCCCTTTTATAAACAACAAACAAATGGACTGAGAAAGAAATAAGGGAAACAACCCCCTTCACCATAGCCACAAACAATATAAAATACCTGGGGGTAACTCTAACCAAGCAAGTAAAGACTTTTACAACAAGAACTTCAAGCCCCTGAAGAAAGAATGGGAAGAGGCCCTTGGAAGATGGAAAGACCTCCCATGCTCATGGATAGGTAGGATCAACATAATAAAAATGGCTATCCTACCAAAACCAATGTATAGATTCAATGTAATTCCTATCAAAATACCAACACAATTCTTTATAGACCTGGAAAGAGCTATTCTTAATTTCATATGGAACAACAAAAAGCCCAGAATAGCTAAATCAATCCTGTACAATAAAAAAGAATCTGGAGGTAACACCATCCCAGATTTCAAGCTGTACTACAGAGCAATAATAGTAAAAACAGCATGGTATTGGTATAGAAACAGACCAGTAGATCAATGGAATCAAATTGAAGACCCAAAAATGGACCCACACCCCTATGGCCAATGAATTTTTGACAAAGAAGCCAAAACCGCACAATGGAAGAATGACAGCATCTTCAACAAATGGTGCTGGTCCAACTGAATGTCCACTTGCAAAAGAATGAAATTAGACCCATACTTATCACCTTGTAAAAAACTTAAATTCAAGTGGATCAAAGACCTTAACATAAGTAAGACTGGTCACACTAAATCTACTAGAAGAAAAAGTGGGAGAAACCCTTGAACTCATTGGCACAGGTGACAACTTCCTGAACAGAACACCAACAGCTCAGGATCTCAGATCAACAATCAATAAATGGGACCTCATGAAACTGAAAAGCTTTTGTAAAGCAAAAGACACTGTCATTTGAACAAAACATCAGCCAACAGACTGGGAGAAAATCTTCACCAACCTCACATCTGATAGAGGGCTAATATCCAAAATCTTCAAAGAACTCAAGAAACTAAATGCCAAGAAACCAAATAATCCAATCAAAAAATGGGGGAAGGAGCTAAGTAGAGAATTCACAAAGGAGGAATGGCCAAGAGACACCTGAAGAAATGCTCAACATCCTTAATCATCAGAGAAATGCAACTCAATACGACTCTGAGATTCCATCTCACACCTGTCAGAATGGCTAAGATCAAGAGCAGAAATGACAGCACATGCTGACGAGGGTGTGGAGAAAGGGGAACTCTCCTCCATTGCTGGTGGGAGTGCAGGCTTGTACAACCATTATGGAGGTCAGTATGGCGATATCTTAGAAATCTTGGAATAACTTTGCCTCAGGACCTAGCCATACCACTTCTGGGTATACATCCAAATGACTCCTCACGGAATCATAGGGAAGTCTCTTCATCTATGTTCATAGCAGCTTTATTTGTAATAGCTAGAAGAATCAATTAAAAAACAGTGGTGCATCTATACAATGGAATATTACTCAGCTAACAGAAACAATGAAATTATGCAATTTGCAACCAAATGGTCTGAACTAGAGAAGCTCATCCTGAGTGAGCTAACCCAGACTCAGAAAATGCACATGGCATCTATTCACTTATAGTAGGATTTTAGCTATATAGTAGAGGATATCTGTACTACAACCAACCCACCAAAGGGAACATGGACATAGACTTTTTTTTGCTTTTTCCTTTCTTTTTTGTTGTTGTTGTTGTTTGTTTTTGTGGGTTTGTGTGTTTGTTGGTCTGTTTTTTAGTTTTCCCTTCCTAGCAAGGAGTCACCATTCACTGATGGTACTGCCTCGTATGCCCCCAGTGTATGAAGAGGCTCTTGGCCCTATATGACTCCTGAACTGTGGCGAGGGACTGTTATGTAGGGACACTCCAATGCAGAGGAACAGGAGGGAAGGATTAGGGGGTAGAGGATGGGAGGGCGGGGCTGCGAAGGGGGTAAAGAGGACAATATGATGGAGATGTAACCTGAAGCAACAAATAAATAAATTATTAATTTAAAAAAGCAGGTAACAGGTTTAAAACACTGTAAATAAATTAAAGGTTACAGCCGTTAAATCTTGTTTTATAAACCTCCAAGAGTCGAAAAAACTTAGAGCTAAGGTAAAATACATGAAATGCGTGGTGTTAGCCCATGCCTTTAACTTCAGCAGAGACGGGAGGAGCACTATCGAGCCAGTTGTCTTATAAATTCTAGAGTTACACGGAACAGGGTGATGATGGTGCACACCCTTAATCCCATCATTCAAGAAGAGTACACCCTTAATCCCAACACACTAGAGACAGAAACAGGCAGATTTCATAGCTCATGGTTAGCCTGATACAAAACAAGCTCTAAATAGAGAAAAACTTCGATCCAGGAGTGGTGGAGCACATCTTTAATCCCATCAGTTGGGAATCACAGGTCTTTGATCCCAATACTTTGAATGCAGAGACAGACACTTAGGATTTGGAAGGACTTAAGTTTAAAAGCTACTTACAAAGGCCTACTCAATACAAACAAATTGTCCTTTGAGTTCTCAAAATATATACACTAAAGGTTTGTTTAGCTCCAAAATAACAAAATAATTTCTTCTTTAATCCAGATTGAAAGATAATACTTTATATATTGTCAAAAAACCAAATTTGCTTCCAGAGAAATATTAGCTGCTCACCCCCCCCCAAAAAAAAGGTAATTGTCCTAGAGTTAGGATTAGGGCAGGGCTCTGTTCTTATCTTTCAGGAGATTTAAAGCATCCATTCAAGGAATCCAGGGACAACTGGACAACGGAAATCTCAACAGAAAACAGATCAGACACCAAAGAAGACGAGTGGCCCAGATGATCCAGCCTTGCAGACTTCCTCAATAGCTGTTTCCATCAAAAGTCTACAACCACAACAACTCAAAATCGCTAAGATTGTTCAGCTCCACAGACTGCCCCAGCCAGAACTTCAGTAAAGCCCTGAAGATCAGCTTCTGTCTACAAACTTCTTAGGAAATCTAAACAGCTGTGCACAAAAGGACTGAACACCAAATGATTCTATTAACAATTTTAACCATTTTTCCATTCTGGTTTGGGTCCCAAACAGGTTTACTACGACCCAAATCAGCAGGAATTCATTTTAAGCGAGTGACGTCCCATGCCCAGAGGGTGGGGTGGTGTTTCTCCCCACCCCCTCGCTTTTGGTTATTTGATGGATAACAGAAAATTTTGTTATTTAGTGGAAGAGACTACAAGCTGTTAAATGGGTTTTGGAGGTTAGACCCAGGGACTTCCTTATTTTTCTTTTCTGTATCCTTCTTTCTCTGTTGCATCCCCCTGACCAGCAGGAAAGACACAACCACGATTCTTCTTCAAGCAGTTTATTCAGGAACCTTGTACATCTCCTTCTCTGCTTGTGTCCCTGCCTGTGTCTCTGCTTGTGTCTCTGCTTGTGTCCCTGCTTGTGTCTCTGCTTGTGTCTCCGCTTCTCCTCCACCAAGCCCTTATATGCCTACTCAAACCCAATCAGATCATGCCACCTAGCGATCCAAGATAGGCTCACAAAAGGAGGAAGCACACCGGGTTAGGCAGCTGCTACCAAGTAAGGCTTGTTTACAGCTAAGCTTGAGCTGTCTGGCATTAAGCCAGGCGCCATCTTAGGGTTGTGACTCTCCACAGTTCCCCCTTTTTGTTTTATTTGAGCAGAAAATGCAACAGGCAAGGGTAGAGGTCTGATCTCTGATATGCATGTAAAGGACATTGCAATGACCCCACGCCCAGTAGCCAACCAGGCTGGTGCCATACCCGTCCGGTATCTTTTTCTCAGAGATGGGAAACTAGGATACAAACCCATATGCAATCAAACATGCCCTTCTTGAAGTCGCTAGAAGCTGACCCCAAGTGCAGTGCTTAGCCTCGCATCCTGAGCGTGATGATAGCTTAGTCCTTTAGGACAGTCAACCAAGCTTGCGGCGAATGTCCAGCCTCCAAGGCAGCAAAGGCTTGCACCAGCATGGCATTACTTCTCCTCTGTGAAATCCTCATCTTACAGATACACTATAGGGCAATGAAACTGACTAGGAAGAGCATGCCTCCTAGGGCACCCATTCCCACCCATTCCTTCAGATGATTCATGGCTCGGAGGATCCATGTTGACAGTCCTTCAGCAACAGAGACATCAACCCGGGAATTCACACGCACGATGGCAATTCTCAGATTCTGTATCAGCTTATCAAACTCGCCAGACCAATTTCCTGTAAGATACTGAGAGAGTTGCTTAGACAAATTTGCAGCTACAGTATAATTTTGATATGGCACGGAGGTCACACACAAACCAGTCATTTTCCACTCACAGCCAATCTGGGCCACCTGCCACAATACATCCAAGGCCGTGGCTACATTGGCTGACAAATTATTCAAGGTAGCGGCAGTCTGCACTGAGGCATCCAGGCTTCCAACCCCTTGTTCTTATAAGGGGTGATAGCTGCTTTACACTCCTTTGTACATTGCTCATACACAAGTTGTTTAATTAAGGGCATTGCCAAATCAGGGTCTCCAAATACCCTTCCAGCTGCTTCAACCATTATAGCCACGAAGTCTGAGAAAGGCTCCAGGGGACCCTGAATAATCTTAGTTAGATTGCCATTCACTTTCCCTTTGTTAGGCAATGATTTCCAAGCTCTGGTTGTGATTAAATTGATTTGCTCAAACACCCGAGCCAGATACCCAGTTTGTTGTTGAGCATATCAACCTTGCCCAAGAAGCATGTCCACATCCCAGGCTGGGTTTCCTGCTGCACGATTAACAGCAGCTTGTTCATTAGCAAACTCATCAAGAAAGCCTTCCAATCTAAATACTGCCCAGAGGACAGGCAGGCACGTGCCAAGCTCATCCAGTCACTAGGAGTCATGCAATAACGATGAAGAGCTTCCACCTGAGCTACAGTGAAAGCAGCATTAATCCCATAAGTGCAGACAGACTCAGCAAGTGCTTTAATTACCTTAAAATCGAGAGGTTCATGATAACGATTTCCCTCTCCATCCTGAAAGACTGGGTAGTACAGCTCATGTCTCACTTCCCTCCAGACATTTGGACAGAATGACCACCCACTAGGACCACTCGGAGGGGAAGTCTCATTATATGAAGGTGGTGCCAACATAAGCAGCCCCGGAGCTGAGGGTTCTATACGGGTGGAGTCAGAACTCTTCCTCAAAGATGACTTCTCCATTTCCTTTGCTAACATTTCAAGTTCCTCTTCAGACTCTGAGCTCTCCTCTTCTGAAGTACCTTTCCCAGATTTGACCGAGCGCTCCTCTTTTAACTGCTCTAATGCCTCTTGTCCCTTTTCCATGGCCTTGCAATATCTCTGATCTTTTAAACAACTCCAAACAAGTCTCCAAATAGGCCGTGCTCCTCCCTGCAATGTACCTTGCTCCCAGGCAAAATCTAGATCTCTCCCAAGCTTATCCCAGCAACTGATAAAGGCCAGCAAGGCCAGCATTCGCTCCATTTCTGTGAGGCACTCTCTGCTTTCCTCACCTTGCTCTGCCAGTTGTGTCTTCTACTCGTCCGAATCCCGGAACTTTATTGCTCCCTCCAGAGACCTTATTGCCTCTTTACCGAGGTCCTTATTGCTCCCTCCGGAGCTTTAGTTCGCAATTTCCATGAAACTTTACCTTTAGTTCGCAATTTCCATGAAAATTTACCTTTAGTTCGCAATTTCCGTGAAACTTTATTGTCCCAATTTATCCCAGGAACTTACCAGTGCACTGCCCCTGACTTCAGGAGTTCTGAGTCTTTTCTGGTTCCCCGTACGGGCCACCACTTGTCGCGTCCCCCTGACCAACCAGCAGGAAAGACACAACTACGATTCTTCTTCAAGCAGTTTATTCAGGAAACTTGTACATCTGCTTCTCTGCTTGTGTCCCTGCCTGTGTCCCTGATTGTGTCTCTGTTTGTGTCTCCGCTTCTCCTCCCCCAAGCTCTTATATGCCTACTCAAACCCAATCAGATCATGCCACCTGGTGATCCAAGATAGGCTCACGAAAGGAGGAAGCACACCGGGCTAGGCAGCTGCTACCAAGTAAGGCTTGTTTACAGCTAAGCTTGAGCTTTCTGGCATTAAGCCAGGTGCCATCTTAGGGTTGTGGCTCTCCACATTTCTCTCCTATGTAGGAGTGCACAGACTTGAGAAAAATGGGACATAGACATAGTATGGGAAGGACCAAGAAGAAGGGACAGATTATTGAATATGCCCTTATACCTTTATATATTGATACAAAATTAGTATTTTATTTGGCTAAAGTGGTATTGATCATTGTATATTGTACAAAATTAAGATTGAATTGGACTACATTGGTATTGATCTTTGTATATTGATACAAAATTAAGATTATATTTGGCCACAATGGTATTGACCCTTGTATATTGATGCAATATTAAGATTGTATTGGGCTACATTTGCATTGATCTTTGTATATTGATACAAAATTAAGAGTATATTTGGCCACATTGGTATTGATCTTTGTATATTGATACAAAATTAAAGGTAAAGCTTCTTAAAAGTATTGAACCTAGTAATTCTTAAAAATGAAATGTGAAGCTCTGACCTCTTGATACCAACCATCTTAAAACTTTTAGGATAGTTAAGAAATGCAAACTCCTAGTCATGCAAGCGTGTCATTTTGTTAGCTACTATGACAGTCTATCACAGATATTCTCTAAGCTACTCAGAAATCAAGTTGTTAAAAGACAAGCAACATTTGCTTATCTAAATACAAGGGATAGATAGGGTGTCTTCAAAAACCCCAAGAGATCTGCAGAATATGGCATTCAAAGATGTTTTCTTAAATTAAGATTTTTTTGATATCGAAACATGTCAGCTCCTGACAGCTACCCCTACTCTACTCCAAGTCGAAGATGAGCATCGAAGAATCTCCAGTGTGAGATGGTTGAATTAGGGGCAAGCCTGTCTCTTGGAATGAAAACCCCCTTGCTTCAACAGTATACAGACTGCTGTCCCAAAAGGACAAAACTTGGTAACAGGGAAGTCAACAGCCTAGCCCTTCCAAGACAGGGCAGGTAAGTCCTTCATAATTCCTGCTCTACAATCAATGTCTGTCAGAGAAACGGGGCCAAAAGGCTGAAGATTGATGCTGTAATGTATGGAGAGAAAACGGGAACTGTCCAGGCAGCCACTGATATGTCATTTCTTAATTTTGGAAGATGCAGGCCCTGCACTTCCTACATAATCAGATATATTTATCCCTTTCAGGTCTCTGAGGTGGTTGAAGAATAGATAGCTAGAGTCTCATAGTAAAATTTTGAGTTGTTTAGGAATCAAGAGGGTGTTCTGGATCTAAGAAGATGTTTTAAAAATTGTGATGCAATTTAGTATGAAAGATGAGTTAGATATAGAACTTTAAACTCATGGAGATGGTTAGATAGTAGAATGTTAAAGTCAGGGACCAAATACATATGGACTGGACATTAGGAATGTACACTAAGCCATATAACTCTCAGAATTGTGGCCTATTTATTTCAGTTGTTTTGTATAATATTTACTGTTATAAGAGAAGGAACCATTTGTTGGACTGAAAGGGGGAGCTGTTGGGGGGAAGAGGTTAGAAGGGTGGGACAGGAGGGGGGAGTAGGGAAGGTATTGTGACTGAGATGTAACTTGAAGAACTAAAAAAATAAAGTATAAAAAAAAAAAAAGAAAAAAATGACTCCTTGGTCTGGTATGAGGCCTCTGTTTTCTGCTACTTTGTCAATACTGGAACTCCTCTTAGATATACTGTAACTATCCTGTATCATGGAGATCCTGTATTTTTGGTTTATGGAACTGGCCTCTTCTTGCACACCAGCAGTTCACCCATGGTGTGGACCAACTCAAAGCTCTGGTTCTGGACCTGCAGCCCCCACTTTCAGGGCCAGTTCTACTATAGAATAGTGAAGGGCCTGCTCCCATGAGTGCTGCAGCATGTGTAGGGCAGGGACCACTCTCCTGTTCTTGTGACCCTATCTGGGCTAGATCGCCTGTTGGTCAATGGAGATAAGGGCAAAAGGGAAAGAAGGGGATCTCTTCCTAGCCAACACCACCACATAGCAGACAGAAGGCAGGGCTGGCTCTCCCACACTAACTTCCTCAGGGCTGGCTCATCCACAACCCCCATATCCAGGATCAGCTATAGTGTGCTACCCAGGAAACATTTCAGGGCCTGCTCTCCCAAGTGCTGCAACATGTGATGGGCAGGAATAGCTCACCTGCTCTTGTTACTCACATCCTGGGCCAGGCAGAGTTCTTATAGTTTATGGCTTGTTTCCTCTCCTGGGAGCCCATCTGGTGCTTGCCTGGGACTGGTCTGGTAGTCATCACATGGTACCCCAAGGTGGCAATGTTGTGTTGGTATCCAGCTTGCTTTTTTCCAGGAATGTTAGGCTACTATTAATTCAGATGTTCATAGGTCAGAACACTGAATGTAGATATAGCCTCTGTCCTCTCTGCCAGGTACTGATGCACATGTGACATAGCAGACACATCTGCAATGCCTCTAGGGGCAGATAATAATTTCTTTAAACGACTTGCAACTTGTATGAATATTTGCTACCCTTAAAAGAACTTAGTGAAAGAAAATACTCAAAAGATGTAATCTGGAGGCATGAAATATTATGACTCATATTATTAATATATTTTTAAAATTTTCCCCTAGATGTCACCAGGTCTAGCTGACTCAGTAGTTCTCCTCTTCCCTCCTCTTAGGTTAAGGCAGGAAAACTGTCCAAGCACCATGGGAGAAGACTAAAGATGGGCATCACTGGTTCCAACAACAGGGAAGATGCATTTTGCATCTCTTTCTCTTGTTTCTTCTATTTAGACAATGCCTCATTTAACAGAGTCTGGCCTCACATTCACTGTGCACAGGAAAACAACTATGAGCTTCTGATCCCCCTGCTTCTACCTCTGGTGGCCACTCTCTTACTGATCTCTCCCTTTACCCTTCTCTCTCTTGCCATATTCTCAGGGGTGGTTGAGATTCTGCCAGTGAAGACTTAGATTTTGTGTGTGTGGGGGTGGGGGGCACATCATTGTTCCTTACTAAGTAATAATATAAGCATTTTATGCCTCTGTAGTGCTGGCATGTACCACCATGTGCAATGTATGTAGTGTTGGAATCAAACCCAAGGCCCCTTGCTCACTAGGCTTGTACTCTATTAAGACAGCTATTGAGTTTTGAGTCTTCACAGATTTGTGTTGCCAGATATTATTACTCATTTATTTACTTGACAGAAGGCATACAGAAAAAGCTATGGCAGCCAAGTGAGCTTCCTGGAGGAAGTTCACAATTTTGCATGGCTGCTGTGGATTTGCACTGAGAAAGGCACAGACTCTAGGAGGGATTTATCCCAGGATGACTTCTTGCTGCTGATATGGCTTTCTATGCTTGTCACTGTTGTATTTCTCTTATATCTGGCATGGCATGAAGAGACTCTCCCTGTATATTGTTTCCTGGGGAATTTACCAACTGTTAGGCAGATTTTTTCAGATCAATATAAAGATGTACTTTTATGTAGTAATGCTATTTAAACGAATTGAGGATATTATAATAATGATTTTACAGAAGTCCTGAACTGATTCAAGTAATTTTAAACCCCCATCCCCCCATGCAGAATAAGAAAGATTTAATAAAAGTTCAGTGAGCCTTCTTATATCTCAAGTACATAAATTGTACTAGAAAGATAAAACAGGCTTGAATCAAATTATGACCCAGGTAAACATTCACTCTAGGTTAGAACCAAGGATTGATCTCAGGCCTTGATGTGCACCATGATAAATAAAAACTATTGTTGACCTTCCCTGCCCCACCTGAGGTTACAAGACCTCATTCACTAGGAGCAACTGGCTCCAATTTCCTAACCCCTCACCACCTTGGGTCTCTAGGCCTTAAACCTCAATATCCAAGTTAGATCCCCCTCTTCCATCCCCCCCAATTCCTGCTCCACCCATAATTCTGGGACTCTCCCAGTTTCTCAGAGCTGAGGGAGGTCCCTTCAAGCTCCATCTTCTGGACCTGCACCACCTGACATCCCTTGACCTACATCCTCAGAAGCATCCAGGCCTTAAATCTCAATACTCAGGAGCATCCAGATCCATCTCCTGGACCTGCACCACCTGGGGTCTCCAGACCTGCAACTTCAGTTTCATCCAGACCTTCCACCTCAGGAATACCCAACTCTATCTTTAGGATATGTGCCACCTGGCGCTGCCAGACTTACAGCTTCAGGAACATCCAGGTCCATCTTCCAGACCTGCACCACCTGGGGTCCTCAGAGCTGTAAATCCAGGAATTTCTAGGCCTGCAACATCAGGAATACCTAGGACTGATACACAAGGAGCATCTAACCTCACCTCCTGGAGCATCTCCACCTGGGGTCAACAGGCCTGCAACCTCAAGAACACCTACAAGCATCCATTGACAGCATCCAAACCAGCTCTACTTGGGGTCACCAGGCCTACAACTTCAGGAATATCTAGAGGTCACCAGGCAGGATACAAAAGGAACATATAGGTGTGCTATAGCATGAAACTCCACGTTAATTGTGGGACCACCACTCCACAAAATGCCACAAGAATAGTTGCCATAGAAATATCCAGGCTGACATTAGTTAGGCCTGCCACATCAGCGACATCCAGACCTCCAACACCAGGAAAATTCAGAGACCCCTGGGCCACCTCCAGGTGCTCTGAGCTTGGTGATTTCTCTCTGAATTCTGTTGTTCAGACACTGCTCCACTGGCCTACTTCAATTTTATGGCACCAGGAATATCCAGGTTGGCACCACAGGGACACTCAGGCCTGGTATACAAAGAAAGCCAGGACCAGTCAGGCATGACCAGATAGCTAAAGGCCAGCATAAGAAGACAACCAACAGGAGCCAGTGCAATATGGCACCTTCAGAGCATGACTATAGTACTACAGAAAGTCCTGGTTATCCTAACAAAACCATCGCCTAAAATCAAACCCTATAATGATGATAGAGGCCTTCAAAGAGGAAATGAATAAATCTTTTAAAGAAATAATGGAAAATTCAATGAAACAGATGAACAAAATGAACAAATCCTTTAAAGAAATGCAAGAAAACACAAACAAACATGTGAAAGAAATGAATAATTCCTTTAAAGAATTACAGGAAACACAATCAAACAAGTCTAGGAAATGAATAAAACTGTACAAGACCTGAAAATGGAAATAGATACAGTAAAGAAAACACAATCTGAGGGAATTGTGGAGATAGAAAACCTAAGAAAGAGAACAAGATCTACACACAAGCATCACCACCAGATTACAAGTGACAGAAGAGAGAATATCAGGTCTAGAAGATACAATTGAAGAAATCAGTGCATCAGTCAAAGAAAATGTTAAATCTAAAATGTTCCTGATGCAAAACATTCAAGAAGTCTGGGACACTATGCAAAGACCAAATCAAAGGATAATAGGAGTAGAAGAAGCAAAAGACTCCCAGCCCCAAGGCCTAGAAAATATTTTCAACAAAATCATAGAAGAAAACTTCCTCAACCTAAAGAAAGAGATGCCTATAAACATATAAGAAGTCGACAGAACACCAAATAGATTGGACCAAAAAAGAAATTTTTTCCTCCACATAATAATCAAAATACTGAACATACAGAACAAAGAAAGAATATTAAAAGCTGCAAGGGAAAAAAGGCAAAGTAACATATAAAGGCAGACCTATCAGAATTACACCTGATTTCTCAACAGAGACTCTTAAAGTCAGAAGGGCCCTGACAGATATCCTGCTGACCCTATGAGACCATAGATATTAGTCCAAACTACTATACCCAGCAAAACTTTTAATCACCATAGATGGAGAAAACAAGATATTTCTTAACAAAACCAAATTTAAACGATATCTATTTACAAACCCCACCCTACAGAAGGTACTGGAAGGAAAACTCAAACCCAAGGAGGATAGCTACACCCAGAAAAGCAGAGGAAATAAATAACCTCAAAACCAAAAGAGTATAAATGCACACACACACACACACACACACACACACACACACTGTCTCTCTACCACAACCAATAGGAAAATAACAGGAAGCAACAAGCAGTAGTCACTAATATATATCAACATCAATGGACTCAATTCCCCAATAAAAAGACACAGGCTAAGAGAATGGATTTGAAAACAGGATCCATCATTTTGCTGAATGCAAAAAACACACCTCAGCAACAAAGACAGACATTACCTCAAGGTAAAGTGTTGCAATAAAGTTTTCCAAGAAAACAAACAGGCATAGCCATTCTTGTATCCAATAAAATTGATTTTCCACTAAAATTAATCAAAAGAAATGGGGAAGAACATTTAATACTTATTAAAGGAAAAATTCACCAAGATGACATCTCAGTTCTGAACACTTATGCCCCCAAAGCCATGCCACCCTCATTTGTAAAAGAAACATTACTAAGGCTTAAATCACACACCAGTCCCCACACATTAATAGCAGGAGACTTCAACACCTCACTTTCACCAGTGGGCAGACCATTCAGAAACTAAACAGAAAAATAATGAAGTAAGAGACACCATGAAACAAATGGATCTAACAGATATCTACAGAACATTTCATCCAAACACAAAAGAATATACCTTCTTTTCATCACCTCATGGAACCTTCTCCAAAACTGCTCATATACTTGGTCAGAAAGCAAGCCTCAACAGGTACAAGAATATTGAAATAACCCCTTGTATTTTATCAGACTACCATGGAATGAAGCTGGACTTCCACAATAACAGAAATAACAGAAAGCCTACAAACTCATGAAAACTGAACATCTCTCTACTCAATGATATCTGGTTCAGGGAAGAAATAGAAAAAGAAATTAAAGTCTTTTTAGAATTCAATGAAAATGTAGGACCGTTTATGGGACACCTTGAAAGCAGTGCTGAGAGGAAAGTTCATAGCACTAAGTGCCTTCATAAAGAAACTGAAGAGATCTCATACTAGCCACTTAAAAACACACCTGAACAAAAAGAAGCAAAAACACCTAAGAGGAATAGAAGGTAGGAAACAATCAAACTCAGGACTGAAATTAATATATTAGAAACAAAGAGAACAATAGAAAGAATCAATGAAACCAAGAGCTGGTTCTTTGAGAAAATCAACAAGATAGATAAATCCTTAGCCAAAGTAACTAAAAGGCAGGGAGACAGTCTCCAAGTTAACAAAATTAGAATGTATGAAAATCATAACAACAGACACTGAGGAAATCCAAAGAATCGTAAGGTCTTACTTCAAAAACCTGTACTTGACAAAACTGGAAAACATAAATGAAATGGATAATTTTCTTGATAGATTTGACCTACCAAATTAAATCAGGAACAGATAAACAAATTAAACAGTCTCATACTCCTAAGGAAATAGAAGCAGTTATCAAAAATCTCCCAACCAAAAATAGTCTTTGGCCAGATGGTTTTAGTGCAGAATTCTACCAGACATTAAAAGAGGAGATAATACCAATACACCTAAAACTATTTCACAAAATAGAAACAGAAGGAACCTTGCCAAGCTCATTCTATGAAGCCACAATCACCTTGATATCCAAACCACACAAAGACTCAACTAAGAAATAGAATTTCAGTCCAATTTCCCTCATGAATGTTGATGCAAAAAAAAAAACTCAATAAAATACTGGTAAACCAAATCTAAGAACACATCAAAGATATCATCCAACTTGATCAAGTAGGCTTCTTACCAGAAATGCAGTGATGGCTCAACGTATGAAAATCCATCAATGTATTCCACCATATAAACAAACTGAAAGAAAAAAAAACCAAAAAACTGCAAAATCATCTCATTAGATGCTGAAAAGCGTTTGACAAAATTCAAAATACATTCATGATAAAAGTCTTGGAGAGATCAAGTATACAAGGAACATACCTAAACCTAATAAAGGCAATATACAGCAAACCGATAGCCAACATTAAACTAAATGGAGAGAAATTTAAAACAATTCCACTAAAATCAGGGACAAGACAGGGGTGTCCTATCTCCCCATATCTCTTCAATATAGTACTTGAAGTTCTAGCTAGAGCATTAAGACAACTAAAGGAGATCAAAGGGATACAAATTTGAATGAAGTCAAATTATCCCTATTTATAGATATGATAGTATATATAATTGATGCTAAAAACTGTACTAGAGAACTCCTACAGCTGATAAACACCTTCAGCAAAGTGGCTGGATATAAAATTAACTCAAAAAATCAGTTGTCCTCCTTTATACAAATGATAAATGGGCCAAAAATTAGGGAAACAACTTCCTTCACAATAGCCACAAACAGTATATAATACCTTGGTGTATGATAGCTCAGCAAGTGAAAGGCCTGTTTGACAAGAACTGCAAGTCTCTGAAGTAAGAAACTGAAGACAATATCAGAAGATGGAAAGAGCTCCCATGTTCATGCTCATGGATTGGTAGGATTAGCATAGTAAAAATGACCCTCTCACCAAAAGCAATCTACAGATTCAATGCAATCCCCATCAAAATTCCAACACAAGCAGGGCAGTGGTGGTGCATGCCTTTAATCCCAGCACTTGGGAGGCAGAGGCAGGCAGATCTCTGTGAGTTCAAGGCCAACCTGGTCTACAAAGTGAGTCCAGGACAGCCAGGGCTCTTACGGTGCGCAGACCCTGTCTCGGAAAAGCAAAAAAAAAAAAAAAAAAAAAAAAAAATCCAACACAATTCTTTATAGACCCTGAAAGAACAGTTTTCAACTATATAGTGAAAAATAAAAAACTCAGGATAGCGAAAACAGTCCTGTACAATAAAAGAAGCTCTGGAGTTATCACCATCCCTGACTTCAAGCTGTACTATGAAGCAATAGTAATAAAAACCCGCATGGTATTGGTGTAAAAAGAGACAGGTTGACCAGTGGAATCGAATCAAAGATCCAGAAATAAACCCAAATATCTATAGACACTTGATTTTTGACAAAGATGCAAAAACCATACAGTGGGGAAAAGATAGTATCTTCAATAAATGGTGCTAATCTAACTGGATGTCTCCACATAAAAGAATGCAAATAGATCCATATTTATCACTCTGCACAAAAGTCAAGTCAAGTGGATCAAAGACCTCAAAATAAAACTGGATATACTAAATCTAATAGAAGAGAAAAATGAGGAAAAGCCTTGAACTCATTACACTGGAGATACCTTCCTGAACAGAACACCAATAGCACAAATCAGATGACTGTGAGATTCCATCTTACACCTGGCAGATTGGCTAAGATCAAAAACTCAAGTGACTGAACATGCTGGCAAGGATGTGGAGAAAGGGGAACATTCTTTTACTGCTGGTAGGAGCACAAACTTGTACAACCACTGTGGAAATCAGTCTGGTGCCTTCTAAAAAAATTGGGAATAGTTCTACCTTGAGATCTAGCTATAACACTACTGGGCATGTACCTCAAACATGCATCACCAAATCACAAGGCCATTTCCTTAACTATGTTCATAGCAGTTTTATTCATAATAGCCAGAAACTGGAAACAACCCAGATTTCTCTCAACTGAGGAATGGATAAAGAAATTGTGATACATCTACAAAATGGAATGCTACTCTGCTATCAGAAACAATGATATCATGAAATTTGCTGGCAAATGAATGAAGCCTGAAAAGACCATACTGAGTGAGCTAATGCAGACTCAAAAAGACACACAGGGCATTTACTCACTCATAAGTGGATATTAGTCAATACATACAAGATCATCATGCTATATCCACAGACCCAGAGAAACTAAGTATCAAGGAGGGCTCAAGAGATTGGAGGAGTGGGATGGGTGGGAGAGGGAGGAGAGGATGGGAGGATGGAACCAGGAAGGGTGGAAAGAGGGTACTATGATGGAGATGTAACTTGAAATAATAAATAAACATTAAAAAAGAGATAATGCTTGAATCCTTCTATATAGGGAAAATAAAATAGACATTGGAAATGGGTGGAGAGAGGGATCTGGACAAGAAATCAACATTACTGCCATCTGAGAAAACTTATTCAGCAGACAATTAGGCAAAAATCAAGGAGTCTTGAGGAAAAGTTAGGGGAAGGTTTGAGGAAGCTGGAGGGGTCAACGACTCAACAAAAAGACCCATATAGCCAATTAACTCGGACACAATGGGGCTCAAAGAGACTGAACCACCATGCAAAGAGCTTGCAATGACTGTCCCTAGGCCCATTACACATAAGAAGCTTATGGGCTGCTTGGTCCTCAAGTGGATCTCCTAATAATCAGAGCAGGGTGTTGAGGAAAGGTCTAATATCATTACTTCTGATAGGTTGATTTCAATGCAGAGGTCTGCTTACCACCTCTTGTGAGGCATTCTCTTGATTAGTTAATAAAAGTCACTTATGGCCATTTATCTAGGCAGAAAGAGTATAGGAAGGCAGGACTTCCTGAGATTAGACAGGAACCCCGAGCACACACAGAGAATCTCTCCTTTTCTGCTGAGAGACACAGAAGGAGATAGACATCTTGAGAATGCTGGAAGGTAATCTCAGGCACATGGTAGCTTGGGATTAGGTGATCTAGGTTAATTTAGAGTAGCTAATTGAGAGTCTCCCCAGCTAAGGGCTATGCATTAAAACATTAGAAGGTCTTGGTGTGTTTAATTATTGGGGAAAAGACTATGGCGGCTTATAGGCCCTCATTCCAAGCAGTCCTGGGTCGTCGGGCTTCCAGTCTTCCAGACTCTCCCAGGCAAAGCTCCTGCCAAGCTGCTGGTAATTCTACTGGCCTAATATAACAACTTATATTAGTTAACAGAGTTGAGGTTACAGGTGGTGTAGGCCACCCTTGGTCCCAGGGCTCTTTACCCAGGACAAATCAAGCAACCTGTTAAGGCACATGGGGCCAGGTTGTCCCCTCCTCTGCAAAGCTGCCAGCTGCTCCACTGGCTTAATCTTACAGTTTTTACTTACTAATAACTACAATAACTAATTAAATTTTAGTTTCAACAGGGTCTATCCTAAACTTAGACAATGTTACCTCCCTCAAGAGCTTATATTCCTACCAGAGGTGATTTATCTTGCCTCTGTGGAGGAGGAAGCACTTAGTCCTGATGCAGCTTGATATGCCTGAGTGGGTTGGTACTGAGTGGGAGGGAGGGTGTGGGGGAAGTGGATGGGAGGAAGGTAAAGGGATGGAAATTGAGACATAATATTAAAAAAATCTTAAATAAAAAAATTGATTAAAAAAAGAGAAAGAAGAAAAAAAAACTATTGCTTCGAACTTTCAATGAACTCATGGAATGAAAAGATAGTTGGGGAATGTCTAGTAAAGTATGAGTCTTAATGGAAATACATGTAATCAATCCTGTTATAACTGCTCAAACTTTGTTGGTGTATTTTTATACTATTTATTTGTGGTTTATTTAATGTCTCTGCCTCCTTTCTTACCCACTGAACTGAGTTAGGGAAGAAAGAAGGTGAGTATGACATGGGGTGTGTAGACCTCTCTAGATGCAGCTTCCAGGGGTGACTCTACTCCTAGTTGCCAACAGTCCAGCCAAACCACAAACACAGGAGCAGGAACCAGCAGCAAGAAGAACAAACACCAATCAGCAGAAGTGGCAGTAATGGCAGTGGTGTTGGACACTACCCAGCTCCCGAATTGGCAGAGGTGGTGACAGCAGCTGCCGCACCCCCACTTTGGTAATCCACTCTCTCAGCCTGACCTGGGTTGCAATCAGCAGCAGCAAACTTGAAGTTGTCTCTGGAGTATTTCTTGCTAGGAGTGTCTTGAATCGAAGTAAAGTGATGAGAAGTGAAACCAACCAAAAGTGATTCTTCCCCCTTTTTTTGGGGGGGGTCTTAATTATACCCTCTCAGAATCCACAGAAGGATGATTTCCAGTTGACAAAACCATGCCCCCTCACAAGGCAGTCTCCAGCCAACAAAACATCACATGGTCTCTCATCAGAATATTCTTCAGTTGACAATTTTCATGCTCCTCTCATGAGTTTGTTTTTTAGTGGTGGATAAGCATTTCCACATCCTACACTAGGGACCAAAATAAAAACAATTTCACATATTAAAACCGAATTTTTAAGAAATCAAAACCTCTCCTATAAAATCTTGTTGACCTATGACATGAACTGCTGCTTTAAACTTATTATGAATTTGTAGAATGTAAAAATGTTTAGAACCCCATATAATTAATTATCCTGCTGTAACAATTCTACCTGTCTTTATGATAATTGCTCTTATGGCTGTGAGGTAATTTTTCTTCTGACACAGAGTTTGTATTAGATGGTATATAAGGACTAAGGACAAAGTATAAAGTTTTTTGGGGTTAGAGAAAGCCCTTTATAGATTATTCAATCCATCATCCACCTAGCTGTATATATGTAATGTTAGGTGAAGTCTGATTGTATATGTATAGATAGGTATAAGTGTCTATATGTCTGTCTGTATGTATGTATGTGCATGTGTGAAATTTGTGCGGATCCCTTTGTTTCATTTACTGAATGTGTGTGTGTGTGTGTGTGTGTGTGTGTGTATGCATACATGATTTTTTCTCCTTCTTTTCTTTCTCCCCAGCTAGCCATCACCAGTGGCAGCCTTATGTCAGAAGCTACCAGCTCTGGCTCCAGAGAGTTAATGCTTACAAGTCACAGAGAACACTGGCCTCAGATAATTAAGTTTTTTTTGTCCTCCGAGAAAAGTCTGTTGAGTAATTAACCCACCTTCTCTGCACACATCTTCCCAGTCTCCCCTGACCATGTCAAAGCTGGACTTTGACATTTACTGAAATCAATAATCACTTAATGATCTCTCCTCTCTGTGTCTCTGTCTTTCTTTCTATTTGTCTGGCTGTCTTTCTCTATTTCTCTTTCTCTCTCTGTGTACATGAAGTTAATGTTAGTTTGAAAAATGTTTTCAACACAGCATCTGTTATTGCTCATTGGACTATTTTTCAAAATACCTTCTCTGTATAGTTAATGTAATCTTAATACACTATACAATAAAATAGTAAATTAAGTCAGGCTATTGATATAACTAAATTTTTCCAGCTTGAATTGGATCGGATTTTGAATACATTATTGTCTATCATAACTCATATGGCTATGTAAATATGCAAAATTATAAAGACTCAAATATAATTCTGTTTTCAAAGATAATCTACTGAAAGTAGCTAAATGGACAAACAATTGTCTGTGGAATAGGATGTGCAGTCCTTTGGACAGATGTTAAGAAGTGGTATAGCTGTGTATATAGATAATTTAAACCATGTATGTACAAGACTGAATGGTCTCAGCATGTTGTGTCTATGTATTTATGCAAATATATGTACACACAGGCACACACACACACACACACACACACACACACACACGTCATTAGAAATTAAGATAGAGGAGGCCAAGAATTTGAGAGAGAATGGGAGGTGTTAGAGAAAGGAAAGAGAATGAAGGGCAATAATCTAATTGCATTTTCATTTAAAATGCAAAACAGATCCAAAAATGAAAAAAAAAAATCTTGACACTGTGATCCCCAATCACAATTTTCATTTATTTATGTTAAAGATGGAAGTCATAGTATTTTCATTTAGGACCTAGTTAGACTACAGATAGATATGAGAACTTATTAATTATTATTTATCTATATAAAGTCTTGGAGTGAAGAAAAAATTGTTCTTACTTCATTGAAGAAACATAATTGTTAAGAATTAATGACTTGTATTCAGTATGTAACTGTGTCCAGAACATATTCTGTAAGTAACTAGGCTGCAGAAAAGGGAGAGACCCAGTCACTTTGGAGCCTCTGAAGTTTCTTTTTTTAAATTTATTTATTTATTATGTATACAGTATTTGCTCTACATATATGCCTGGGCAGATCTCAATGTAGATGGCTGTGAGCCACCATGTGGTTGCTGGGAATTGAACTCAGAACCTTTGGAAGAACAGCCAGTGCTCTTAACCTCTGAGCCACTTCTCCAGCCCGCCTCTGAAGTTTCTTGTGAGTTTGTTTCAGAAGTCATACCCAGGGCCTTGCACTTGCTTGGCAACCACTCTATCAACTATCCACATTCCAATTTGATTTCCTTCCAGGAAATAGGAAAGAGGTGATTATTTGTGACTTTTCCTTATTTTGATGTCTTAGAAATTCAAAGCTGAAGCTGTGTAAGAATATAAAATCCTAACTGGACCTTCCTATCTTTGCAAATCATTTCTATATTTTTAATTGAACAAAACTTTCTTGAATGTTCACTGTGTGCAAACATCCTCAGAGTATGACTGGAGAGTGGAGTCAGAAACAGAAAATTTATGATTAAAACCTTTTGGAAGACTGGAAACCATTCCCAACCACCGGGCTTCAGACAGCAAACTAAGCATGCTCAAACTTGTGCTGAGGAAGCCAGGAGGTCTTTCCCCATGGGGCTTCAGCACTGAGTATATGAGAGAAAAGCCCAGGAACTATAAATATATAAATATAGGTGGGTCCTATGAAGGCCTATGTGGCTCCTTGCCTAACATGGTTTGGGGCATTTTCTTCATTTGACTAGCCCACTCCCATTTTTGAAGGTGCCTTTCCTTTCTTAATGAACTGTCTCTATTTCTATTTCTAACTTTATTTCTTCAGATACAGACCAAAACCTAAGGATTCTTTCTTCCTCTGGCATTTCCCCCTTCCTTACTGTTTCTCTGATGTAAATGTCTTATTTCAAAGGTGTGGCTTTTTTTTTTTTCCATCAGAATGCCTGCTCTATTGCTTTTCATCCAGACTTGAATAGAATTGTCCCTGAGCTTCCTTACTTACTTATTTCATCGAAGAGACTAAGAACCTGAAATGAAACTTTAGTTTCCCCAGTGAAATGGGTATATGTCTGAAAAGGCAAAGGCTGATAGCGTGGTCCACTTTCTTGGTGATCTCTGTCTTTTCCTCCTTTTCTCTGCTCATCTTCTCAGGAGATGGTGAGGACATGTGACAGATTTAGATTTCTCTTGCTTCTTGCTGCCATCCATCAGGGGCAAACAATGTTCTTTTTTAAATAGGAAGTTAACTCCTTCAAGGACATCTCAAGGAGTAATGGTCATGATAACTGCAAGCTAAGAAAAAAAAAAAAGGATGGGAGCATTTCAGTTACAGCAATGGGGAACTTTGAACCTCATCTCTTCTATAATTTCTTTTTCCTTGATATTTTTCTTCCAGTATCAACTAAGCTACTGTCACTAAATGTTCTGAAAAAACTACTCTTCCCAATTAGCATTCTTCTGCAGAGATTATCTAGCTTAATATTAGCTTCAAAAAGTTCCTATCTTCTGATTCTTTGACTGAAAATAACAATATTGAAAACATATACTGGCAAAGAAAATCTTAAACTCTACATTATTTTACCTCCAGCTCCAACAATCAGGCAGGGAAATGAAAGAATGATACCAGATACCAGAATTCACTCAATGTGACATTAAGATATTTGTAGTAAGTGACATTTGTAGTAAGCCAAACTTGACAATCCAAAGGAATCAAATTCAAAACACAACAGTAAAAAGCGATTTAAAAAAATCACTGTACATGTGTATCAGTGTACACTCCTATAGATATGTATTTTTTCCTTACTTTGTTGACTCAAGCTAGAACTGCTTGTCCCTAATTCTCTTCCCTGTGTGTATTTAGTATTTGCTGCAAAGAAAATTCACATGGGTTTTGGAAGCCCAGAGTGGCCACAGAACCCTAAATTTCTGCAGGGCTCAAGGCTACTGCAGATTATGTAGGTCCTTGGTTGTCTTCTGGTCCATCAGCAGGCTTGGGAACAGGCAGCTTTTCAGGTCTTTTGGTTCATACTGATTGAGCTTCTGAAGCCAACCAGTTCCTGGATCAGGTGTACATACAAATCATGATAAAGGGTACCACTTTTGCAGTAGGCAACCTAGACTGTTAATGTTCTTTTGAGAATAAAGGAGAGAGGAGGAGAAGGAAAGGGAAGGAGAGAAAAGAAAGAAGGAAAAAGAGAAGAAAAGAGGAAACTCTGTATATATTGGCTTTCCTATAGTAATTTCATGTCTAGGGACTGCTGGATCCTTAGAACCTCTCCAAGATTCACCTGGAGACCTTAAATGAAGTAAAAGTTGGGGCATACCTGTGGAAGGATCCTGCTCAAAGCAAAAAATTTACACTGTGGATGTTCTTTTACCGTTTTTAACCAAAAAGGTAAAAGGGAGGATGAGTGTACATTCTAGAGGAGAAAACTGCCTGTACTCTTGGGAGCTGTACCTAAGCTGTACTTAGGTACAGTTCCTGAACCACAGAGCCCCACTGTAGCTCAGTGCTCAGAGTGAATGCCTTTGGGAGTCAGGTACGTGTTTTGGTTTGCAATTACTTCACAGTAGAGTTCCCTAGATCCCCAAACCTGTGCTGTAGTCATTTTCTAGTTATGAATGTATAAATTGAATACCACACATAACAACTGGTCAACTTCCATCATTATTTCCCTAGCCCAGACAGTATTAACTGTTATGATAAGTAAGGCCAAATGGTAGTCACTGAAAATGTGTCTACTTTCCCAGACTAAACTAAAGGTAATAGAGCTTTCTAGAAGGTTTTATTTTATTTTTTTTTTAAAGTCATTGACAATATGAAAGTCTTGAAATATACAGACCCAGAGATCTTTCCTTTATTCTCACTCAATTTATGAATTTATCAAGTGCAGAAGACAGCTGTGTCTTGCAGTATGTTGTGGGTTATATCACATCTATTTCAGGTATTGTCTCCAACTCTACTGAACTCTGGAAAAACCACTATCAGGTATTCAGCTGTTGTTTCTGGCAAAGACTTTCTCTTCAGTGCCTTTTATCAAAGACCTCAGTTGCAGCCTGGTCAGTTGAAAGGATGGTGACAACTCTTCAGCGTTCTACCTCAGGGCTTTGCTGACACTTTGGCCTATTTATTACTGGATCTTCTCAACAGGCGTCTTAACTGCCTTGCCGTTCCAAAGAACATCATGCTAGGCCATTGCCTTGTGGATATGTTAATGCTTGAACTTGACAAGCAGAAATAACAACTATCATAAGCACTGGGGTAAGACAAATGCATTCACGAAAACAGAGGAAATAGAAAACTCCACAGCAACTAAACAAAAGAGAAACACAAGACAGCCAGCTATACCAAAATAATGGGAAATAACAACCCCTGGTCACTAATATCCATCAACATCAATGGACTCAACTTGCCAATAAAAAGACACAGACTTACAGACTGGATCCGTAAACAAGACCCATCTTTTTGCTGTAAAAGAAACACATCTCACTATTGAAGATAAACACTACCTCAGAGTAAAGGACTGGGAAAAGGTTTTCCAAGCAAATGGACCCAGGAAACAAGCTGGAGTAGCCACCGTAATATCAAACAAAATAGACTTCCAATTGAGGTTAATAAAAAAAGACAGAGAAGGGCATTACATACTCATTAAAGGAAATATCCACCAAGAGGTCATCTCAATATTGAACATCTATGCCCCAAATACAAAGGCACCTACATTTATAAAAGAAACGCTTCTAAAACTTAAATCACACATTGATCCAAACACTTTCATAGTGGGAGACTTCAACACCCCACTCACAACTGTGGACAGATCATCAAGACAGAAGCCAAACAGAGAAATAATGAGTCTAACAGAGATCATGAACCAAATGGACCTATCAGATATCTACAGAATGTTTCACCCAACACAAAAGAATACACCTTCTTCTCAGCACCTCACGGAACCTTCTCCAAAATCGACCATATAGTTGGACACAAAGATAGTCTCAATAGACACAAGAAAATTGAAATAATCCCTTGTATCTTATCAGACCACCATGGAATAAAGCTGGACTTCAATAGCAAAAGAATCGACAAATGCATTCAAAGTGGAGGTAATAGAATCTACAAAAATCAGAACTTCCTACCCTTGGAAGTATATGAAGCTTAGACAAGTTAATCTTTCTGATGTAATTAAAAAATGTTACCCTTTATTTATCTTTATTACTGTAAAAGAACATACAATCTAGAGATTTTTCTTTGGATTTTTAAGATACCATATACTTCTGAATGTGATTTATTTATTTATAAATTTATCTTTAAAGCACTGTAGGATAACTATATGAGTCCTAGAACAACATATGTCTGTTGAGCAGGTCAGGGGTGTTATATACAACACTCTAACACTTGGGCCGTAGAACCAGATATCTAAGGTTTTCAAAGCATTTGTGGGAAATAAGATATGTTAAGATCCATTACCATAGTTTTGAAAGTAAACAGTTGTGCAGACCTTGCATTTGGAAATAAGTGATATCTTTCTCTGAAGATACCAATTTTTCCTTTAATGAATAGCTTCTGTTCTATTGATGCCTTTAGTAAAGATGGAATCTCAGGAGATGGGTCGGTCATTGGTTTGATGCCATCTGAGGCACCCAAAATGAAATAGGAGTTGTCTGACCACTGAACACTGAAGCTGGGAATGTACAACACCACTCACCCATCAAATGGAAGTAGTAGTTACGTTTCAATTTTATGTTAGGAAGGTAATGCAATCTTTAAGTTGTTTAAGTTGTCCAAATGCATGTGGCCCATGTTTCTCGCTGTGGTTCCCTCTTTGTTAACTGGAGGCATGGCCCTTGGAAAATTCTCTATATTCATATTTTCAAAGGAGAATATTTGTGTCTAGTTTACCAAAAGACCTAAAAGAGTTTTCTGGAAACACCTTTCCCAGAAAGATCAGCCAGCTCTCACCTGGGAGGCTGATTGCAGTGGAATTTTTTCCATTACGAAAGGAACAGCACCTTGTACTTGCTGTAACAAAGACTAGTTTGAGGCACATATTTTAATACCACCATCTGCACATGCCTACTTATGATGGTCATTTCACATAGTTTCACTTCTGACCCAGGAACTTACTTAACAACTAATGAAGGGTAGATAATCCTTTGAGGATTTAGTTATATCTTCAGCTGAGTGGCATTGTCTTTTAAGAATAGTTAAGATTATATACTCTGGATAGTTAAGAAAAACAAACTCCTAGTCATGCATGCATGTCACCTTGTTAGCTACTATGACAGTCTATCACAGATATTCTCTAAGCTACTCAGTAATCAAGTTGTTAAGAGACAAGCAACATTTGCTTATCTAAATACAAGAGATAGATAGGGCATCTTCAAAAACCCCAAGAGATCTGCAGAATATGGCATTCAAAGATGTGGTCTTAAATTAAGATTTTTTTTTGATATCGTGACATATCAGCTCCTGACAGCACCCCCTATTCTACTCCAAGTAGAAGAAAAGCATCAAAGAATCTCCAGTGTGAGATGGTTGAATTAGTGGCAAGCCTATCTCTTGGCATGTAAAAACTCCTTGCTTCAACTGCAGACAGACTGCTGTCCAAAAAGGACAAAACTTGGTAGCAGGGAAGTCGACAGCCTAGCTCTGCCAAGACAGGGTAGGTTAGTCCTTCATAATCCCTGCTCTACAATAAATGTCTGTCAGAGAAACAGGACCAAAAGGCTGAAGACTGATGCTGGAATGTATGGAGAGAAAATGGGAACTGTCCAGGTAGTCACTGGTTTGTCATTTCTTAGTATTGGAAGCTGCAAGCCCTGCACTTCCTATATAATCAGATACATTTATCCTTCTCAGCTCTCTGAGGTGGTTGAAGAATAGACAGCTTGAGTCTCATGGCTAAATTTTGAGTTGTTTAGCAATCAAGAGGGCGTTCTATATCTAAGAAGATGGTTATAATAGTGATGCAAGTTAGTATGAAAACTAAGTCAGTTATAGAACTTTAAACTCATGGAGATGGTTAGAAGGTAGAAAGTTAAAGTCAGGGGCCAAATATGTATGAACTGGACATTGGGAAGGTATACTGGGCCATTTAACTCTCATAAATGTGGCATATTTAATTCTGCTGTTTTGTATAGAATTTACTGTTATGAGAGAAAGAACCATTTGTTGGAATGAAAAGAGAAGCTGTTGGGGGTGGAAGAGGGTGGAAGGGTGGGACAGGAAGGGGGAATAGGGAAGGGTTTGTGACTGAGATGTAACTAGAAGAAAAAAAATAAAGTACTTATAAAAAAAAGATTACATACTCTGAACATTTTTCATACTGTAAATCAGTAACTGTATTATAGTAGTATTTCTCCCATAGCATGATGATGAAATGGCTGTGGTTTCTCTAATTAAGACCCTCGGTGAGCCCTTAGCAGAATTTTTATGCCTAGCTTTTCAATTCTAGACTCTATTGATTTAAGAAGGGACTTCTTTTCTAAGAGAATATTGTTTCCACGGGGGATCCAGCAGAGGTTCAATTAAACTAGAAGTTGAGTTTACTCTCAAGAAACCATGATGTTTGATGCTAATAGACACATTTGGGTTCCTGCACTGGCCAAGGTGCTAAAAATCAAGAGGGAGAATGAGTTTTCACCATATATTGGGTATAAGGATGGATATTTCTGAAATAACCCAGAGTCATACTACTTAGTATTCCTTATCCTATAGTAAAGCTAAGAGAAAACTATAATAACTACTAACGTCAGGACTTCTCATGGCTCAGACAGTTCTGGAATAAAGCCTGAGTTACTTCAGCAAGCATGTCATCAACAGTAAAGTTATGTGCTTGCTGATAGCAAAGAGAATAAATAAAAAAGGACAGTAAATGAATGAAACCATTAATATAAGCTGTATTTCTTCCTTAAAATTGTATATTTATGTGTGTGTGTAAATTTCTGTCCCACTTCCAGGTTTTGTTAATCAGTATAAAGTATGTTGGTATTGATTAATTTCAAAGCTCATATTTAAATCAATGATTCCGTTAGAGAATTAGTGTCCTTTCAGTTGAGTAAGTAAGGACAACATCATACTCTAACATATTTACCTGGAAATTAAGCATTCTGAAAAGGTGTAAACAGGGGTACTAAGAGAATGATTACTGTGAGCTCTCATCTTTTTATCAATTTAATCTGAGCTGAAAATGAATTTCCTTCCTTTATAATTCCTGATTAGAATTGAATGCCAGACAAATTTGACAAGATTTGCAAAGCTCATGCAAAGCAATGGTCATAACACTTTGAGAGAACATGTAGAGCTGCAGGCATCTAACCTAGAGGACAACACTGTGCAAAGGTAGACCAGATCACCTTGTAAATATTTCAAATGCTACAAATCCTGAACTGAATCTGTGTGCAGGTCCTTGGGAAAGAGCCTCATTTCCCTCTGTAGGTCATTGTCCTGAGGATGTCTGAAATCATTAGAGACAGCTAAGTGAGCTCCAGTTCTCCTTTGAGGTTCCAGTTGATCCCTGCAATTTGCTGTTTCATACCTAGCATTTCTTCCTGGCTGCCCTGATGACCAGCGGCAAGTTTAGAACCATAAACCAGTACACTCTCAGTTTTCCATAGGCTTCCTTGACAAATTCAAAAATTTTTGTGTGATCTAACCCCTGTGATAAATTTATGCTTCCACATCAGTCAGATTTGTTACACTTTCTGTATTAAGTACCACTGAATAGAGGAATCAAAAAAAATTTGGTATGGTCTCTTTTAGGAAGAATACAAGCTCTATGAAGAGTTTTGTTTAATTTATGTTTATGATTATCTTGAGCAAAATCTCCTAAGTAAATATGGTTCTCATTAACCTGACATTTTATACTTTCACAGTTTTTATGAAAGATTTTTCTATGGTATTTTAATGAAATCAAATTTCTCAGAACACTGGAATGTCTGCTTTCATGTAGCATAAAGTAAATAAGTATGTTTCAATGAATGTGTTAATATATGTTGTATATGTATACAAATTAGTCCAAGTACTCCTTAAGTGCATGCATTCTGTGTGGATGTGAGAAACAAAGAGAATATTCTTTAGAATGCTGAAAATTAAAAAAAAATTAAAATTCCTTTGCTTTTCATGTTTAAGACTAGGCTCTTAGGGAGAAAACCAGTAAGGGGAGATCTTCCATGGCTTCTGCTCTTTTTTCTACCTCCAGGTTCAAGTCTTAAGTTCATGTCCTGGCTTCCCTCATTGATGGATTTATAAACTCTAAGGTAAAAATAAATCATTTCCTTGTCTCCCAAAAGATGAGGCTTTTACTAAAATCTGTAGAACTATATAGGTTAGATTTAGAATAAGTGACTAAGAGGTATAAACGGATAGCATTAGAAAAGAGAAATAGAATAGATACATATGGATGGAAGTGGGTAACAAAGGGAGAATCATGTGGGAAGGGAGAAGGCAGAGGGGGATGAGAGAGGGAATACAGAAAGAAACAGGTAAGATTAAGGGCCATTTGGGAGGCAGTATTGAAACCTAATATAGTAGAAGCTTCCTAAAATATCTACATATTTGAAGGCTATCTAAATGAAATTGTCAAATAGTGGGGAAGACAGTAGTCCAAGCTAGCCATCTCTTGTCCTCAAAAGAAGCTTCTAGTACTGGGATTTGGTTACATCTAATTGAGTTGTTGCTCAAAACGGTCCCGTGGGAATCTCCAAACCGCCCAGGGTGTTGTCAAGGCTATAGGATGCTTTCTGAAAATTGATGACAAGGCCACATTGCTAAAGACAACACCTACACAACTCACTGAACATGGGCAAAACAAGCTGGTGCCTACACAGAGCCATTGGTACAGGAAGGCATTCTGCATACTACCAGAAGAAGGTTACAAATACAGAGCCAGCCACAAACCCTTTGCTCTACAATGCCTACAAGATAGCTAGGGCAAAGATGGTACAAAGGTTGTGGGAGTAACCCAAAAATATTTGATTTGACTTAAGGCTCACTCCAAGAGATGAAACTCATACCCAACACTGTTTGAGTGAACAAGAACCAGAGACTAGATACCCCAGGGACATAGGGCAAAACCAGAGACTACTGTTCTAAAAATAAATAAATAAACAAACAAACAAATAAATAAATAAAGATAGATAGATAATAACCATAGCAATAAAATGGAAATTAATGGCATTCTCATAGATCAGTCCCTTGCTTGTCCATCATCAGAGAAGCTTCCTTTTACAGCAGATGGAAACAAATACAGAGACCCACAACCAGACATTTTGCAGAGAGTGAGATAGTTTGGAGCATTCAGCCTTATGTGGGATTTCTTTATTAAATCCCTCTCTTCAGGGCTCAGGGAACCTGCAGAAGAGGAGGTAGAAAGAATGTAAAAGCCAGAGGGGAAGGAGGACACCACGAAAATAAGGCCCTCTAAATCAATATGAACAAAGCTTATATGAACTCACAAAGACTGAAGCACATGCACAGGGTGTGCAGAGGTCTGTACCAGGACCTCTGCATATATACTATAATTTCCAATTTAGTGTTTGTATGGGATTCCTGAGCATGCGAACAAGTGGATCTCTTATTCTTGTGCCCCTTTCTTTCTAATTTGTTTGTCTTGTTTAATGCTGATGTGTTAGTTTTTTTGTTTATTATATTATGTTATTATTTTAAATTGTTATTATTATTACTAATTATTATCTCTTAGAAACCTGTTTGTTTCAAATGAGAGACAGAAAGGGAGTGGATCCAGATGGGAGGGGAAGAGGGGAGGACCTAGAAAGAGTAGAGGGAGGGAAAACTATAATCCGGGTACATTATGTGAGGAAAAAAAACCTCTTTTCAATAAAAGGTAAAAACTATGTCCTTTTATGTCAGCAGGTTCAAATAAATAATTGTGCTGCCCTATGCATAACTTCTAGATTGGAAGCTTCTAGATGGTCCAAAGATGTATTGAATACTAAGAAGACAACCACTTTAGATGAATCCAGCTGCTGCCTGCATCTAATCTGAATGTAGATCTGCTTGTCATTATAATGATCAGATATTCAACACCTATGCCATTTTCTCCACTGTTAAGGGGGATTGGGACTAGAGGGGGACAATACTTGCTTCCACCATCCCCTTCCTGTTAGAGAATGAGCCAATTATGACATCTCTACTGTAAGTAGAGATGTCAGCTTTTTCACATTTAACAGGTTAAGACAAGCTGGGAAAGACATATTTCTTAACTGTATGGGAGAATACATGTCAAGATAATCTTTCTGATATTTTACAGATAAAATAGACAAACTCATTCCTCAGTCACATAGACCAAGGCTTATCATCAGGTTCCACTTAGTTACATGCAACACATTTCATATGCTTCCAGAGGAAACAATAGAAGATTTTTGTGGTTTTGTTTTTTGTTTTTTTGTTTTGTTTTGTTTTGTTTTGTTTTTTACTAATTTTCTTGCTATGCAATCAGGAACATATCTTATATGCCCCAACTCTCTTCTTTGTTTTTACCAAGAAGTTCATAGATGATTCATGTAGATTTACATGACAGTGTGACCCAAACTCTCCCTGCTCTGGGTCTGTGACTATAATTATCTCATTATTTCTACTATTTGATGTTATTTTACTTTAAAATATGTTTTGTTTCCTGTGTCTATATTACATTTAGTTCATTAAAAGTCCTTGTTCACAGCTTGTGCTCTTTTTTATTTCCCTGCAGTGTGTGGGGTATCTGTCCAAATGGGCACTGGGAGTGTGCTGTGGGCTGTGGATCATCTGTCCAGGGAAGACAACTGAAATTAATGGGTTATCACTGGGATGAGGAAGCAGTCATCAGACTGGTAGATGTAATGGAGATATATTAAGGATTAGCTCTTGTCTGTCATGTAGATCCTTAAGGATGAGACTAATCTCTGTCATTACCAAGAATGTTACACTGTTTTTCACTTGCTATTTTGCCACAGGCTTCATAACTCCCACTTGTTTTTGGTCACTATGCTAACTCTTATCCTGTAGCTAAGCAACAAAAGGTTGGTGTATGGTTGTTTCCAGCCAATTATCCTTTGCTAGAAAAATGACTATTGTCTGGGACTTTTCCTAGAGAGTTGTGGCACAAGTCTACTGTCCCCAGATAGGCCACCTACAACAGACCACAGTAATGATTAGCTGAAATCCAACTTGGTGAACCAATGATTTATTGGGGTTGCTAGCAACAGACCCAAGTGATACAAAGGCAGCTACATCACTGAAAATCCCACCCAACGTGGTGGGATTCATGAACGCCATGTCCCTGCAGCTCCCTGCACAACATGCAGGCAACTTGACGGATGAGAGTCTTCTCAGCAGCTCAGCTTGTCTGTTTCCTTCCTCAGCAGTTTCTTACAGTAACTTTAAGGAGTTCACATGAATCTTGTAAATCCCAGGCATGTAGTTTTTACTTCCCAGTCTCACGAACCCTGCTCCTCCTTTCAGAGGGGATGCTTCAGTTAGGAGGAAATTACTGTACAAGAATGGTCCATGAGGTCTGTGGACCATGGAGATGTCTCTGAGCTGGATCTGAAGTAAGATAGTTATTACTTGATGCCTACATGTCCTCTCTCTAACAAGAAAACTGTGATAATGTGATCAAATGACCAAATGCCAATGGTTGATATATACAGTTGTTCTCAGAATTGCTCTTCGTATGGTTTATGGATAGCTGGGTAAATGGGAGGAGGTCACTATGAGATAGTTTCTTCCATGGACATTTGTGACTTTGCAGGTCTATTCCTTCTGGAAAACTCATTTTTCCCCTAAAGTCAGTAGATTCTGTGTTGAAAATGGATGGAAGTGTGGAAATTTGGGAAGGTTTATGACTTTCCATTACTGTTGTATATTCACTTATCTTGGCTCTACCATTATCATATCTCCAAAACTGTCTATGTGCCAAATCCCCTGAGTACTTCTCTGTATTTTCCATGTAGAATAATACCATCTTGCAATCCGTGTGGCCACTTTGGATAGGTGGGGGTAAACCAAATCACTGGTATTGCTGTCACTGGGCTCAGCTGCTCCACCATTAATTTTAATGTCCAAAAACAAACAGTTCTACTCATTACTCAGTGATAATGGCACACATCCCACTTACTTTGGAGACAGGAGTCCAGGCCTCCCATGGTGTGTTCATCTGGTGTATTTCTTAGACTGATAAGTGTGCAAACCCCAGAACTATCATTTCCTTCATCCAGCTCTCCTACCATTTACTATCATGACACTGCTGGCAATCCAAGTTAATTTAGTTTGGGTCATTGATTTCTAAAAAAAGAACATTGGGTTTTTCCAACATTCTTGGAATTACATTCTCACTTATGCATCTTATATATTTTTCAATCTCCCTTGATCAAGTACCTTCCAAATCCAGCCATTTAATACTTTACAATTTATTGCTGGTGAAAGACTCTGATTATTGTCTTTTGCACCCTTTACATCCTTCATCAATTTCAACTCTTCACCAGTTGAATTATCTGCACCTTACTTTAGCATTACCCTGAAGGTGTATTAAGTATTCATTTATTGTTATATTAATATCTTTATCTACCTTCCAACCCACCAACCTGAGGTCTGAGAGAAAAAAAGACCAGTAGAGAAAGAAAGTTTAGACCTCTTTAGACATAGGCTCTTAGGGCAATTGGTCAGGATTCCAGCAGTGAAGCCAAACAGCATACACAGGAACAGGGACCAGCAGCAATGCGAACTAGCAGCAGTTTGGGGTGGGTTTAGAAAGGACAGCAGCAGTAACATTGGCAGCAGTGGTAAAAACAGTTGCTTCACCCTTGTTTGGGGCCACAATCTCTTCAGCTCAACCTGAGCTTCAATCTTCAATAGTGAAGGCACCAATAAGTCTAGGAAGAAGCAAGTCTCAAGAAGTGTTGTCTGGAGTATTTTGAAGTGAAGCAGTGATGGACGCAATGCCAAGCAAAAGTCCCTCTGTGATTCTGGAGTTTCTATTTATACTCCCTAGAAATCCACACAAGGATGTTTTCTAATTGACCAACATCATGCCTTCAGCAAGAAGTAGTTCCAGTTGATGAACTTCCAAGGAGTCTGTCATCAAAGGATGTTTTTCATGAAAAAAACATGTTCCCCACATGTGACAGTTTCCAGCTGGCAAAATATCATGTGGTCTTCCATCAGGATGTTTTTCATGGCCCTCTCACAAGCCTGTTCTTCAGCAGTAGACCTCCATATCCCATACTTGAGACCAAAACAAAAAAACATATTCATTCAGCACAACCATGTTTTTAAAGAAATCAAAACTTCCACCACATTACCTGGAAAAAAGACAAGTGGGTATTAGCACTGTAGGTGGAACAAGGTGATCTTTGAATGTCTTCAAGTAAAGAAAGATTTAACAAAATAAGAGAATATAAGATATTAACAATTGGCAACCAATATGAACCACCCATTATTTCTTCTGAGACCTCTACTCTTTGTTTGATAGATCTGCCTAGATAGAGAATTGGGACTTCTTTGAAACTCTCTTTGAGTCTCAGATTTTTAAATTATTTCTTCATGAATGTAAAACTTTGTACACTGCCCTAGATACCATATGGATTTCATACTTCACTGTTGATTGAATAATCACTCAGTCTTTAATTATCTTTCACTAGAGTATTAATTGCTGTCAACATTGGACAACCAATTCTACTGTTTTTATAATTACTATTTTCCCTATTTGTTTTTCTAAAAGGCCTGTTACATTATACATGCTGATACGTTCCCCCTTCATAACTGTAGATTGCAGTTCACCTTTTAAAAAGGTAGAACAAATGTTCTGCCTTGCACTAGAGACTACAAATAATTCAATACTACTAATAGTGAACTCTCAATAGCCATAAAGCTATATACTCAGATCCAATATCCCATCTTAATATCATTTTCCATTCATAACTAAGGAGAGTTCTTGTACTTTTCCCTTACTGGGGTGTCTTTACCATGCAAGTCTCTTCTTTACCATGCAAGTCTCTTCTAGTGAATATAATTATTTATTAAATATCTGTTCATCAAACTGTGAAATATACTAGGTGTATGGTGAATGAGCTAAAAGGTTTTTCTTCCCTCTTGTTAATCCTCTCCTTCCTTCTCTTTTAGATTAAAACTGTGAAAGTTTTGGTGTTTGTCTCTTACACATATTATCATGCAGCACCAAATGTTTCTTGCTTTCTGAACATGGAGATTGCTCTAAATGTGGGACAGACTTCACAGAACCTTCCAGCACATGAAGCTACACAAACATAAAATATAAAATAACAACAGAAGTTGGCCTCATCCACTTGGTGATTGCAATTGAGTATAAAAAAGGGGGGAAGGAGTTGTATCCAGATCTAAGTTCAGTTTACCTATTTATTGGCTAGATAAACCATATGACCCTTCATCTTTTGGTAATCATCTGATCTAGGTTGCATAGTTGTTATGGCAACAGAGTTTAATGTGCTATTTCTGTGTAGTTCAAGGATCCTTCAGGTGTTTTTCCTTTTTTACTACATACTCACTAGGATAGATTTTCTTCATATAATGTGAAGAAAACACAGCGAACACAGCGTATGATTATCTTCCAGTAAGCAGGTCAATAAGGTGTTTTGCATGATGAGAAAAAGTTGTCATTCACAACAGCTTTTCATCTGTTTCAGAAAAATACAGATTTAAAAAAAAAGAAAAAATATGTGAAAAAGTGGTATGTTTATTGCCATTACTTTTATTATTTTGGTGGAGATTATTGTGACCAGGGGTTGTACATATACTAGACCTGTGCTCTACTAATGAGCTACACGTCTGGGCTCCTTTAAATTTCTAGTGTAGTTAAATATCAATAGGTCCAAACTACATAAACAAAGATTTTTTTTTGGACTCTCAAAGACTGTTAATATTTTTCCACAATAGAAAAGTTAACAAGGTTTCTAATCTTGCTGAAAATAAAAATGATCAATTCTCAGCTTTCCATTAAAACACAAAAAAGGCAAAAAACACAAAATTTTTTTTCATGACTATTAGTTTCCATTTCTTAATTATCCTAAACAGTTTATGATGGTTGGTAGCAAGAGGCCAAAACTTGACATTTCATTTTTAAGCATTACTAGGAACAATACCTTTAAGAAGCGCTACCCTTAATTTTGTATCAATATACAAAGATCAATACCAATGTGGCCAAATATAATCTTAATTTTGTATCAATATACAAAGATCAATACCGATGTAGCCCAATACAATCTTAATTTTACATCAATATACAAGGGTCAATACCATTGTGGCCAAATATAATCTTAATTTTGTATCAATATACAAAGATCAATACCAATGTAGCCCTATACAATCTTAATTTTGCTTTAATATATAATGATCAATACCAATTTAGCCAAATATAATATTAATTTTGTATCAGTATACAAAGGTATAAAGCTATATTCAATAATCTGTCCTTTTTTCTTGATCTTTCCTATACTATGTCTATGTCCCATTTTTCTCAAGTCTGTTCACTCCTACATAGGAAAACACAAATTTTTTTTTTTTAGGAATATATTCTATTTAATTCTGTGATCATCTCAGAAAAAAATCAATATAAATATGATTAGTAAGACAAGGGTTGCTTAGTGTTACTCTAGGGCATGGCCTCATGGCCAGTTGGTCTTATACATAAACAAAATAAAATGTCTAATTTTTAAAAAACTGTGTTGCTTAAAGATAATAACCAGAAAGGTGACTCTACCACTCCTACTAAGGAAAATAAATGAAACAAACAAACAAATAAGAATAATAAAAAAACCCAACTAACCAAATAAATGAAAAAGATTAATAGGTAAAGGGTGTTACTGTTTCACCAAATCTGAATGTATTACCATGAGGCTCTGAGGTGGGCCTTGGAGAGATGGGCCATTCTTCTCAGAGAAGCCTTAATAAAGATCTTTTTTTTTTAATAATTTATTTTTTATTTCTTCAAGTTACATCTCAATCACAATCCCCTCCCTACTCCCCCCTCCAGTCCCACCCTTCCACCCTCCTCCCCCTCAACCCCCCCATCCTCTTCCCTTCTTTTTTTTTTTTTTTTAGTTTAAGGTATTTATTTTTCCCCCCAACAGCTCTCCCTTTCAGTCCAAATAATGGTTCTTTTTCTTATAACTATAAATACAATACAAGACAACAGAAATAAATAGGCCACGATTATAAGAGTTATATGGCTTAGCATACAAATTTTTCATGGTAGATCTTATGATAAAGTTTATAGTCATCCAAGTATGAGTAGAAATTCTTCATATCAAAAGTTAGGATAAAATATCCCAGATAGATTATAAGTGAAGAAATGTTAGTAATAAATTTCAAGATAAACACTTCTGAATACCCATGTGCCTAGCAAAAGTAAAGTAATGCCTACAGAGGGAAAACAGAAGGTAAATCACTTGCCTAGGAATAGTTTTCCAGTATAACTTACTGCTAATGTTTTGTTGACCATTATTAGAAGAAATACAAAACAGTGGAAGGTGTTTTTATAGACAGGATGATATGGTCACGTAATGGGAAAAGCAGAACTATAGGCAGAATTCTGAATTCTGAAACCTTCATCTGAATTCTGCAGATGAAGGGTTCTCATTCATGGATTTTGACAAAAGAAGATCTATACTCTGATTCTCAAAACCTATAGTTTACTAGGTAGCTGCTGTGGGTCTTTTTTTAGTCCAAAAGATTCAGAAACCAGAAACTTCCAAATTTTAACTAACGCTGGAGAAAATTAACCAAATGCTAGCCCATTATACAAAAAGAAGATTCTAATGAAAATCAGAAAGTCAGAGTGGGGAATTGTGGGTAATACTCAGTAATCCAACATAGATTATCCTTCTTATAAAGAAGGAAAGAAAAATGTGAAGCTTAGGATCAGTCTGCAGGTTTCAAGATGAGAAACATCTTACTACCTGGGATAAAGAAGACTTTATTTCTGTTACTTCAAAGGGAAATCTTTGTCCTCATGATAAAGTCTAGGGGTAGTTGTGCATGATGAAACAAAAGGGAAAAATTGGACTGACAATAACACTGAATATAATAAAAATGAGTTGAATGAAGGAAAAGATATTAAAACATTAAAATATGATCCCAGGACTAAAAATCAAATTCAGAATGACACAAGTGACATTGCAGACAATGAGTTCACTAAAAACCTCTCTATGCAGAGATTAAAGACAAAGAAGGTAAAAGAAAAGAAGACAGTAGCCATAATGGTGATAAAAATCAAGAGCCAACATATCCATCACTAGTAAGAATAAAAAATAGCAATATTTTGAAAGTCAGGCTAAATGGATATTTCCTGAGAAAAAAAGACTCCAGTTAAAAATGAGATGAATTAAGAAACAAAGCAAAATGAAACAAAACTAGTGACACTTAAGGAACACATACACAGATCTCATGGAATAGTAAAGCTAAACCAGTTATTAATATAACTTTAACCAATGTAATTAGTTAAACTAAACAATTTCAGGAAATAGTATTTTTTATATAAAGAGCAATGGAGTAAAACAGAAGGAAAGCTGCTAATAGAATTTTTAACTGATCAAGAAAAGCTACAGTAACTACTCCCTGAGCAAATAAAACACTTATAAACTCAACTAAATAAATTTGAAGAAAACAAAAGTGACAAGGTGAAGTAGTTGAAAATACCTTCACCATCTTGGAAGCCAACAGGATTTTTCTTTCAAGAGCAGAGTGGTTTTTTTTTTTTTATAAAGAAATAATTGACAGCTCTGTTTATATTCATATAGAAAAGTTATATACGTTAAAAAGCACTAGTTTTTAAAAATCAAAGGACAGACTACAAGCTTAGGATGCATTTTTGTAATGGATACAACACCAGGGAAGTTCAAAAAATATACAGAATTTTAAAAATCAACCATAATATAGAAATATAGGAATATAGTTCAAGAATGTTAGTGTTGAACACATAAGAAATACACACAAGCAGTTGGTCTCAATAACCATGGGCTTCCAAATGGCATAAAAAGAAGAAAAATCCATGTGGACAACAGTTAAGAAATCTGGTGCTGGAGAGATATCTCACTAGTTAAGAGCCATTGCTGCTTTTTCGGAGGACCTGTGTTTGGTTCCTGGAAGCTACATAGGGGAACTCACAGATCCCTGTGTAAGTTTAGCTCCAAGGGATTCTTCTGACCTCTATGGGCTATGTTCACACAAGTAGACACACATGCATGCATGCACACATGCACACAAAATGGCAACATTACTCAATCTTTTAAAAAATATTAAGAAGTCTGATATAGTAAGACAAAAAGTATGAAGCAATAAGAACTCTAATTCACTTTCCTCAGAAGTTTGAATTAGGGCAAATACCTTGGAGGAGAAATTATAATTTTGTAAGATTAATAGAACAATACTCTATCACCTAGAAGTCTCCAAAGAAGTACCCTTTTAAAATGTGAGTGTGTGCGTGTGTACACTCATGTGTGTATGTGTGTGCATATATACTTTTGTGTGTGGGGGGAAGGTAAAAGATTAATATACAGATAAATGCAATATCAGTATATTTATTTAAATGGCTAAGTGATGATAGATACCATATTCAGGCAATATACAACCCAGGTAAAGGCAAAGAAAATAAAATATATAAGGCAGTATACAAGAATCCCTATAAAATATAATATATTAGTTTTGTTAATTGAGTGAATTATTTTAAAATATGTACATTATTTTATTCTCTTTACTTTTTATATGCCTTAAAGGTGCATAATTATGATATCTCTACAAGTAAATATATAAATTAAAAAGAAACACCCAGAATAAAGTACATAATGAATATAAAAAGTTGTCCTTGTTGAAAGAAAATATATGAATAAAAAAATCTAGAAAAAATGTCAAGTATGACTAAGACATAGTACGATAAATGAGATTTTAATTTTTAAGAGATTATCACTTAGTAAATTTAATAGGGTAGAATGCTTTAATAAAGTATTACAGCTAATAAAGTAGACATTTATGAAGAAGAAACCTAATTCAAATAAAAATGATAATTGTGGTTTGATGAAAGCTAAGCTACACTGGTAGCTGCTTCTTTTTTTTTTCTTTTTTTTTTAATAATTTATTTTTTATTTCTTCAAGTTACATCTCAATCACAATCCCCTCCCTACTCGCCCCTCCAGTCCCACCCTTCCACCCTCC
>CAJQZJ010032401.1:7074676-7086239 GCA_907164525.1 Lophiomys imhausi
CTTCTGAAGTATATGGACTGAGAAGTAAGTGATTATACAATCATAAAGATATCAAGTTACAAAATACAAACCTCATCCATCCATTCATGCATGTTTCCTGTAGCTGTTTACAAGCACAAGCGATTTAAGGTCCCTCCTTAAATACAAATGCATGCTGCCTTCATGAGCTAGTTATGCTCAATACTTAGAGGAAATTTCAGAGAGCTTATCCACATCCCCCTTACATGTATATATCTATTTTAATCCAGGATCATTATTTAAATTAACACATATTTATTTTTTATGATACCCATTCACAAACAACTGGCATGTTCTCAAAGGCATATCTCCAATAAGGTTTGGGAATGAAGAGTATCTATGGAAAGAAGCTGATACAATGTTACTCTATTAAAGGTCTGTTGTTTAAGAAATATGATGACCATATGAAAATATATCTAATCTATGTCTATCACAATAAGACAGATATTTTCTTGTTCACAAGGCATTTTATTCTTAACTGTGAATTCATAGTTAAATACTTTTGTCCATTCTACATTTTAAATGCTTTGAAATGTTGGGCATTTCTCTCTCACACACCACAAATGATGAAAGCACACGATTTTACCAGCTTATAATAAAATCTATTTGAAGACTACAGCACAATAATTTTAACATTAGTACTGCATCTTTTTATTTCTTATATTTCTATGCACCTTTAGAAGACAATTGTGAAATTCAGGTACTTTGTTTTAATTGTGAAATTTAAAAACTGAGCTGCTTATCATCGAATGTTTAGGTAGCATTCCCAACATTCACATGGTTTGTCATCATTTGTGGGAGTATACATTGTTATTCATATGTTTTTACAGAAAAGTAAATGCATTAATTACAGTTTTCCACATCATGGAAACAGCCAGCCTTTTGTTGGTATCCATCCATTTCATCAACCTTAATTGGTATTTACTTGGTACTTACTGTACTGAGTATGAGCCACTGTGCTAAGTGCCTGAGATGCAACTTTAATTAAACATTAGAAGTCAATGATACTATTGGCCTCAATGAATATACGTATTACTGACACTGGATATGTATGCACAGAGTGTGAGTCTAGACTATGGGTCCAGCAGACTCTGGGTATGTAGCCGCTTTGCATTTAGGAGTAAGCACGCTATCTGGAAAATACAGGGGCTTATGTACCAGCTGCACCGCACATTGGTTGGCATCTTCCTGGTGCGCCAGGGATCATCTGGCTGCTTTATTTTCAGGAGTCAAGTGTCATTTCCATATGCATATTTTATTGAATTTTGAAAATTCATTAACTACGTGGCTAATGACAGAGTATTAAAACATTTTTCTTGCTTTAAAACACAAGATAAATTTGATATAATTGACAACAATCCATAATTTCTATTCATCACAACCCACTGATCCATCATTGATGTCTTGTAGAAGATATGCTTCTTCTGCTTAAGAATTTCACAGAATATTTTTTTCCAATTACTCTATCTGTTTATATGAAAAGAACTCCTATCAAATAATTTTAGTTGTTTCCAGCATTTGGGATGCAGAATATCACAGTATATAGAACAGTTCACTGTCCTTGTTCCTAATCACATAAAACAAAGACTAAAACTTCATGGGATGCGTAAGGAAGTATAGTCATTAACCTAAATCTTAAATAGACACAATTCTTTGAGATTTCAGCTAATAACTGTCACTTGGTTGGCATTTTGCATTCTGGATGCATAAATTCAGCACATTTTTAAAATGAATACTTTTAGGACATTTACATATGGTGGAGTAGTAGGCCCTTATTCTAAGCTAAATGTATTAGCAAATGTGAGAATACAGCAAAGCTGTGCCCTTGATTGGAGTTGGACAGACTGGTGACAGAGTAGGCTGGGACACGACACATAGGTCAGAGAGGAGGACACAGATGGCTTAGCTGTGCTGGTCATAACTTACAAGGCTTTCTGAGTAGGGCTACGTTTTGTCCAAAATGCTTCCACTGCATACCTTACTGGGGCTTAAGAATACTTAGAACGTAGTTTCTTAAAATGGAAGAAATGGCCAGTTTTACTATCTTGTGAGTTCTATGTTGTCTGTTTATTCTCTTCAAGTAAGCCAAGAACTACAGTCGACCCAGGGGGAAAAAATGACCTTGGTCTAGTGTCTGAAACTACCCCTTGTACTGCAGATTTTAAATCTTACTTTCTCATTCTCTCATTAAATCAAGGCAATAAAATATATGATTAACAGATTAGCATGACATACACTAATCTTTCCTTTATGGTTCAAATAATGTGTGTTGACTAGTGTAATAGTCAATTACTATAGTATAATAGCATAAACATTGCAGATGAGCTGTAGTGGGTACATATGATTAACAGATTAGCATGACATAAATTAATCTTTTCTTTAAGGTTAAAATAATGTGTGTTGACTAGTGTAATAGTCAATTACTATAGTATAAAAGCAAAAACATTACAGATGAACTGTAGTGGGTTAAAAATTGACTGACCTCAGTGACCAGTATCCCTTATGCTGCTGGTCAGAGTTAATACCATGCAGTCGAGTTCATTTCTACTGTCTCTAGACCACTCTTTGTGTCAGGAACACTTTGGGAATAAAGAAAGATGGAACCATTTTAACCATTTGGCTACTGATAAGTTTGTTTTCCTGTTTCTGAACTTGAGCAAAGTTAGATTTTTAATCGATTAACCCATGGTTCTATCATTGAGAACCATTCCCTGATAGGATTCTTGAATGAATTATCTTCTATTGTAGAACCAGAAACTGTAATATATGTTAATAATCTTCACTAAAGATATATATATACATAAGTATGTATATATACATATATATATATAAAGTATCTATATGACTTATGAAAAGGCTTTCTTGCAGCTGAAAAGATGTCTCAGTTGGTTATGGGTTTTCTGCATATGAAAGCAAGGAATTCCCAGCACATGGGTGTCAGTGAAGATGGACACATGTGTTTCGAGACATCAACAGATGGGAAGAGAGCATCCCTGAGCAGTACAGCTTGCTGGGTTAGCTAAATCCCTGAGCTCTGGGTCCAGCAAAAAGCTCTGTCTCAACATAAAAAGGTAGAAAAAATTGAGGAAGGCATGTGTAAACTTCTGGCTGCCACACATAAAACACATGCATACATGTACATGACCATCCACACACATATTTACCCACACAACTATACCAGATCAATGTTAGTGTGCGTACACATGCATGTACACCATACTTACATACATATGACACACACTAGACTTGCATTGTAGGTGGATGCTTTTTTTCTTTTAAATCATGGTACTCTGAACAGCGATGGAGGCAGACTAGTTACATCCATCATTAAAAGTCTAGGATGCCTAAAATTTCTCTGACTTTGCTTCCAGATGACCATTTTTAGTAACATCTGGAAAGCCAAGGCAAATTGGCAAATGAAACCAATAGTCTATTACTGAAAAACATAAAACTAAGGGGAAAAGTAACCAGGCAGTCACTAAATATAATTTATTCCTTTAATTAAATGCTGTATTTGCAAATTGGGGATATTGTTACATTTTTGTTTATTTTTTCTTGCTTTTAGAGTAGTATCCAAATTGCAAAGATTCAATTTTAAAGTCTGTGAAGAGACTAAAGAGACACAATTCTGGTATTAAATACACGAAAATTGTTTATGTTGATGTAATCTTAAACTAAGAGAACAGTAAACCATTTAAAAGAAAGTTGTAATTGTTCTCTGTATTCATTCTGAACTTCAAAAGAAATGTTTATTATGGATCATTTTGGATGAAGAACTGTTGCAGTAAATAACATTATTGGTATTCAGTAATGCATAGAGTTGATATATGAGCTTTCCATAATCATTTTATTCTTAATCCTATAATCACAGTTAGTCTTAGAAAACAGATTTATACCTGAAAACTGTCTGATACAAGTCTCTGAACTCATCAGGTGCCACATCCTGGGTAACACAGGCTCTTAAAAGAAAGAAGATGTGATTTACTCTCTCTTGTTTCTTTGTTACATTATAGTACTTCTGGCTCCTGGTGGCCATTTCTTGGAACTTAATATTACACTTATTATTCCATTGCTCTAGTTTGTCACTTCTTTAAGATTAATTATTTGTGACTGTGAGATAGCATGGATTTCTTTTAACATGCATGAATATTTTCTCTACATTTTAATATTTGTTTAATATTCATGCTGCAAATATATCATCTTTTGAATTAATGAGTATTACTGGAGATTTAAATAGTAGAAAATTCATGTTATAACAAATAATTATTCTATAGCTAATGTAAAACAATCACTAATTAGTATGGTTATCAAGTGTACCAATAATATTTTTCTAAGCATAAACCCTCCAATTTCCAGTTTATTAAAATGGTCTTTGGAATGTTTGATCTTGGTATTACCCTGTCTTGGATTGATGTTACTTTTAGTAGACTCAGTGCTCTGTGAAAACAACCCAGTCTTGGAGTATTAACCATGCAAAACTTCTTGTCTTGTTCACATAGTCTCCTGGGGATGTTTCTCATTAGTGGTTCTTCCATGTGGCTTTGATCTAAACAGTAAACTTTCCAGGCTCTCTCCTTCACAGGGTTCCCACCATCAATAGTCTACAGGAATGTCTTAAAATGATGCAGGCGAACTCATATCTGTACCTAAAACAAGGGGCTTCACTTCAGTCCAGACTGTAACTCCTAACTAGATTTATTTAGATCTATGTATGCATTGTTGTGGCAATATTATCTGTCTTCAGGCAGGTGTGTTATCTATGTCCTTGTTCATGTTTGCATGTATGGTGGCAGTGGTAATGAGGACAAGCTAGTCTTTGACTGTGCTTGATGGGTGGTGTTAAGCATCAGAAATGTTAATTGGTCCTGTTTGCTGTCTGTTACTTAACTGACTCTGATTGGTTAAATAAATGCTGAGGCCTGGAGATTGGGCAAAGACAGAGGTAGGCAGGACTAAAGTTTGCAGGCTTTTTAGAGAGATACAGAGCATCTTGGGAAGAGGTCACCAGGGAAGAAGGCAGGAGTAAACAAGGAAGACATGCCATGGGGTAGATTAAAGAAGATCCTGGCCTGGATCAGCTTAGTGTGGAGAATAATAGTCCAAACGGACATATGTATATATGAGGTTATATTTGGGTAATAGAATTATGAGCTAGCTAAGATGGGCTAGGATTGCACAACCCAGGCCTAGGCTTTTTAAGATCCACCCAGTGTCTGTGTGTATCCATTTATAATGGCAGGTTAAGGAATTACACCATCAAATCAATTAAAGATAATATAAATACTGGGTAAATAGTTTAATTAGCCATTTTTTTTTTTGTACAGTGCTCACGAGGAGTAGGAAATATTTTGGTGAGCACCTGGAATGGTTCATGTCCCAGGGGCATTTTTCTTAACTTTACTGAGATGTTCATGGATGCAGCCTCATATCTGGTAAGCTCTCTACTAGAATAACAATATACATTCAAACAGAGAGAGAGAGAGAGAGAGAGAGAGAGAGAGAGAGAAATGAGAAAGAAGACACTATTCATTCACACCTGTGAGAGAGAGAGAGAGAGAGAGAGAGAGAGAGAGAGAGAGAGAGAAATGAGAGAGAAAGAAGACACTATTCATTCACACCTGCGGCCCCAGCATAATTGTTCAGGACATCTTTTCCAATACTGTGTTTTGGTTTACATGATAAATCAAATGGTCTCTGTAACTATCTATGACTCAGTACCACCCTAAAGAGTACTAAGTTTTCTCTTGCCAGATTCAGGTGCCCTCCCACTTCCTACATCCCTCTTTGACATTCACATTTCTTTGGCCAAATCAGTTTATGTAAGAAAAGAGAAATTAGTCCCCAGAATGCAGAGAGCAGCATTAAATATCCTTTACTTGAGAGTAGGAATTGAAAGAAGAAAGGTTTTAGTTCAATATGAAAGGAACTTTTTTTTTTTTTTTTTTTGCAATTGATACAACTCAAAACAGTGGAACAGGCTACTTTATAAAACAGTAATGTTCCCGTCACTGTTCACGTACAGGTAAGATTGGAAGGTTGAAATGTGTATGTTTCAAATCTTGCTCTTGGTCCCATAATTCTGTGAGCTTTAAGTGTCTTATCCCACACTTGGAGTGAGGCCAGCTGGGCCTTTTTTGGGACCCACCCATTACTGGAAAATGCACTTATTAGTGACAACAGTTCTGTGACTGCTTCTTCAGATGAAGGGCTCAACCACAGCTTTCTAAAATAACTTAATGCTGGGGATATTTTCCATGTTTCAAAAAAGTGGAATTTCCGCTCTTTGCCTTGGGGAATTGCTGCTGAAGAATTTAATACTTTGTCTTTTCAACTGAACTGATAAAAGCATGGCTCTTCTTAGAGGCACTCTTTTCAAATGCACCATCTTCTCTACAATTCTGGTCATGTTTGCTTTAAGAGAAGGGAAGGAACTCTGATTAGCTGCTTCCAAAGATGCAGTGAGTTGTTCTAACTCTGTTCTGTAATCTCTCCTCTTTGCATCCCGAAGGACTTACCTTGCCTCTTATACCCGTAAAATATTGAAGAGGAGGGAGAGACGCAAAGGGTTGGGCGGGGGAGAAGAAAGAGACAATCTTAAAGGTAAAGTTATACATAACTTTGCTTTCAAATTATGCATCGGTAGACTTGCTTAATGATGCAACAGTTAAAATATGATAGTGAATATGTATACTAAGTGACATTTTAGAGAATAATAGTATGATTTCAAAAAAAGCCTATCATCAACGACAATGAGAAAGTGAATAGGTAATGCACTTGGGTTGCTCTTATAACTGCTCAGAAGGGAGAATTACTGAGTTATTTAAATAGCATATTTATAGCTTTGAAAATGAGCAGGCTAATACATTTAACTGTTTTCTCCTTTAGTTTTCTTCCACTTCCATTTCTTTTTCTCCAGAAACATACACCAAGCCAAATCCCACAGACCTCAGCTTCCTGTGCATCTCTTAATTAAGTCACGGAATTCAAGCTCCAATTCCACCTCTGTGCTTTCCCCTCTGTCATCTGCTCTCTCTGTTACTTTGATTTTCAACTGCTCACCACCCAGATATCTTTCCTCATTGCTTTGAAAGGTAATAATTTGCAGTCTCTTCATTGATTCTATTAAGAGAGTTGTTCTTGCTGTAGCACTGGCTCTTCTAATGGCTCCCCATCTCCTCCCATGCCTATATTTAAGGTACTTTCCCACAAGTTACAAACACTTTGAATACATTGGACCTGTGTGTAGTTTTCTTCCTGCTCTTGGTGTTTCAGGTTTGTTGGATTTGGGGACATTTGTGGTTTTCACTCAATTAATTTCTCCTTTATCTCCTTAAAAAAGAGTTATTTATTTTTGTTAGTGTGTGAGTGTTTTGCCTGCATGTATATTTGTGCACTCTGTGTATGCAGCGCTCAAGGTAGCCAGAAGACGGTGCCAGATGCCCAGAAACTGGAATTCCCCAGTTCCTCTCCCAGAGCAGTGTACTCTCAACCCGAGTCATCTCCCCAACCCCTTTGTCTCCTTTGAAGATGTCAATCAAAAGGGAATAGAACGACTTGAAGTTACTGAACAGATCCTTCTTTTCTGCTTCATTTTATAGAGTTGCTATTGTTATGTCTTCAAACCACTAATATATTTTTCCATAAGGTCTAACCTGCCATGAGTACCATACAGTATAATTTTTGTTTTTAAGATTGTAGTTTTCATCTCAAAATTTTTATTCAAGTCCTTTACAATCCTCCTTCTATTTTTAAAGCAGATATAATAGCCTTAGAATAACTTTAATCTGTCTACCTTTTGATTCTACATGTGTATAACTGAATGAGTTTGGACTAACTGGTTTTTCTTGTTGTAAATTTTAATTTATTGAGAGCTACACAAATTTTATTCCCATGGGTTTTTTGTTTTGGTTTGGTTTTTGGGTTTTTTTTTTTTTTGAGCTTCTAGGACACGGTTACTGGGAAACAGTTTGATCCTTTTGAGACTTGCTTTTAGGATCAACTAAACAAGTGCTTACTCTAGGGTCTGACAATCCCTGCCCTGATGGCAAGTGCTTTTGCGATCCCTGCTCAGAACTCATAAGCTACTTCAGTTCAGGTAATGTGATCACCCAGTAATTGATTGTGTGCAAGCTTCAGTTCTCTTCAGGTTTCTTTCCCTAGTTTTGCATAATTTTCTAATATGAAGACACTGATCTAGACTTAGTTAAATATTAAAAAGGAATCCTAAGCTGATTTCTGGAATTCCTTTCTCTGTGTAGAAAGCTTCTTTTCAGTACATTATTCTATAAACTCTTCTATGGTCTCCTCAGGCTCTGATAGACCTCCTTCAGTCAGAGACTGAGTCTCCACACTTGCTTTTAGTTCCCTTCTATCCCACACATGTAAAATCCACCATCTTATACATTTAAATTGAAGTAAGTCAGGACAATCTAATACTTCTTACAAAAGTAGGCCATTAGGACAATCACACACCTCACCATTTTGGTTTCTTTTTCCAATATTCTTTCCCTTTACTTCTCAGATTCAAAAATATCTTTGTGAATGGTTGCTTTACATAATTTCTCAATTTATTTCTTGTTTCAGATTAGCATGCAAGCATAATTCCACAGCATTTTATTCGATTATTTCTTTCTTCTAATTATTAATTGTGTGTATGTGTCTATGTGTGGATATGTGCATATGTGAAGAGGGCGTTTGATCCCCTGGAGCTAAAATTACAGATGGTTGTGATCATCCAACATGGTTGCTGGGAACCAAACTTGGGTCCTCTAGAAGAGCAATATGTGCTCTTCATCACCAGACCGTCTCTCCAATCTTGAGAGCAGAATTTCTTATCTTGACCTTTTTCTTCTCCCCCAGCTACCCACTCAACATTCAAACTTGAATGTCTAACAGACATTCTAAATGCACCATGCACACAAATGAATTCTGTATTCCTCACAAATAGTGCTTTTAATTTCTCCTCTGCACTTAAGTCACACAAGACAAAAAATACTGAGTCATTTTCTTTCATTTCTCTCCCACCTCACAGACTATGTAGGCATCAGCTAACACTCTTAAGTCCACCTTTTAATATATCCCGAACTCGCTGATGCTGCTTTGTTCCAGGGTGAAAGTATATTATAGCAACATCCCAGAGCATGACCTCACAGGGATGAAAGAAAGCATGCATGATGTTATGTGATAAATTAGGAGAGAATTTAAGGAGATTAATTTAAAAGGCAAAGACAAGGGTGAGGAAACAAAACTAGAAGAGATCTGTAATCCACGGTTAGTAATAATGGGAAGAGATTTTTTATCCTAAAACATGGTTGGGCTAAGGGCGGGAAGCACAAGTTCAGGAACATCGGCAGCTAGCTATGGCCTAGGGTAGAGGGATGCAGCCAGATATTCATCAACATAGCTGCTGAGAAGCTGGAGAGTTAAATGCACTGACCTCACCTCTCAATTTAGTTTCATGCCGATAGCTCTATGAGCTGAGCCCAGCTGACAGCTAAACACTGACGAACCTCTCCAATATAGAACAGAAAGGATAGCTTCTAGATACCCATTAAAGTCTGGGAGAGGGTGAGTCTACAAGAGCAAAGAGATGATACTGAGCCCAACCGCCATCCCCACCCCAACCCCATGGTCTCTTCACTCTATTCAAGCCCTTTGTAGACTTGTATCCAGAGAGACCCATCGAAAATATAAATCTATTTATGTCATCCCAGGGCTTAAAATGCTGAAATGGCATTTCCTGACACTTAGAATAAATAAAATGTAAAATCGTTATTGAGATCTAAAGTTTTTCCATGAGCTCATCCTTGGCGACTTCTCCAGAGCAATCTCTAATTACTCTCCAGGTCTCTTAGCCTGCTGTGACTGTGATGGTGCTGCTTCCTTCTCCAAATTCCCTCCCGCTTTGCACTTGTTCCCTCTGCTGAAAGTTCTTCCACATTCTCTCAGTTTCATCTTTCAGAGGTCTCCTCAGATCCATTCATTTAGTGTATCGGTTGTTTTTACTTCAAATAGACACTGTTAGAATCATTTCCGAAGAGTTCCATTGAGAAGATGCCCCCACAAGACTGACCCGTGGGGCTAGCCTGGGAGCATATTCTTGCTTAAAAATTGATGGGGAGGGTCCAGCCCCCTGTGGGCGGTGCCACTCCTGGGCTGATTGTCCTGGTTTGTATAAGAAAGCAAGCTGAGTAAGCCACGAGGCCAGGTGCAAGCCAGCAAGAAACACTCCTCCATGGATTCTGCATTAACTCTTGCCAACAGGTTCCTGCCTTGAGTTCTTGTCCTGGCTTCTCTCAGTGGAGTGGACCTGAGAGTTATAAAATATAATAAACCCTTTCCTCACCAGTTTTCTTTTAGTGATGATATGTTATCACAGTAATAAAAACCTAAGATGCTTCTAAAGTTGAGCTTTATTATTCTGTCTCTTTTACTCTATTTTATATTCCTTCATAATGCTTTCTATCTCTTGCTTATTACTTCCTCTCCTCAGAAGACAAGCTCTGTTTTTAAGAGCTTCTGTGTCTTTGGGAATACAGCAAATATTATACTCTTATATAAACTAGTATAAACCAAACACGCTGAGGTGTGCCCGATGACGCTTTTTTAGTTTCCTAATCATGAGAGATCGTTCTTAACATTCCTCCCAGTTTCATGTTGATGCGCAACACTGTGCTTTTTCTTTTATGCCCCCAAATATTAATAGTGTATTTGTTCATACAGGCTGCCTCAACATAGTAATCCATTCCAAGTGGCTTAAGCAAGAAAATCTTTTCTCACAGTCCTGAAGGATGGAATTCCAAGTTCAAAGCCTCACTGGTTTAATGGCTCATTTTAATTGGCAACTAAACACAAACAGGAATCATCTGGGAAGAAAAGACTCATGCTCTCTAGAGCATGTTGGCCTGTGGGTGAGTCTGTAGGGGATTGTCTTCATTGTGTTTATTGGTGTGGGAAGACCCAATCAACTCCCTGGGTTTTGGACCCTAAACTTACGGAGTGGAGAAGGTGATCAGAGTAGCATCATGCATACATTCACTTCTCTGGCTTGACCATGGATGTGATCTGACTAGACGTTTTGTGTTCTTGTCAGGCTGACTTTCTGCTAGAATAGACTGTATTCTGGCATTGTGAGTTAATAAACCTTTCATCCTCTACTTTATTTGTTGTCAGGATAGTTTATCACAGAAACAAAGGCGAAACTATCAGGGTTGGTGCCTTCGGATGTCTTCTGTACTTCTGTCCTATCTCATTGTAGTTTTCTAGGAATCTGTTTTCCTTGGTGCATTTTTAAAGTCACATTACATTCCAGGTATATGGATCTGCTCTCAAATCTCCTTTTGTTGCAAGAATGCAGCCATATTCAATCAGGAATACTACATATACACAACTTCATCTCGAATTAACTAGCTACCTCTAAAATGACAGTTTTTTTTTAATAATTTATTTTTTATTTCTTCAAGTTACATCTCAATCACAATCCCCTCCCTACTCCCCCCTCCAGTCCATATGTATTTGGCACCTGACTTTAACATTCTACTATCTA
>CAJQZJ010032401.1:7086639-7159473 GCA_907164525.1 Lophiomys imhausi
CCTACCCTGTCTTGGCAGAGCTAGGCTGTCGACTTACCTGCTTCCAAGTTTTGTCCTTTTTGGACAGAAGTCTGTCTACAGTTGAAGCAAGTGGTTTTTTAAGTGAGGTTTTGAGGTACTGGAGGGTCAGGATATCAACATATATTTGAGGAACCACAATTCAATCCATAAAAGTTTGTGATATTGTCAAAACACTAAGACAGATAAGAATTTAGAAGAAAATCCAATACTTTTAAATGTTTTGAAGTATTTAAGTATTTTTGAAAAGTTACAAGAAAGTAATTTCTATACCTTTTTCAATCACACATTTCAATTAACATTTTATTATATCCACAGTTATCGTATACCACCTGCTCTTTTCTTTTCCTCCTGACGCTTCTCTCTTCATTCTCTCCCTCTTACCATCTCTGTCTCGTAATATCATTCCTTTGTAGCTATATGAGAATATGCTATACTCATAGTATTCTATTTAGCCTCAATTCAGGAACTTTTCACTGTATAAATCTCCAAACTAAGGTGTAAAAACTTGACACATGCACTGTAACCACCCAAATGAGTAAATCAAGACTGACAGAATAACTTTTAGTTAACAAAACACATTCCATTTCCCTCAGTGTCTCAGCACTGCCTCTTTTTCTTTTGGGGCCAGGAATGTATTCAGAGTCACAGGTTACCTTTGGTTGCCATGTGTCACTGGCCTCTCTGAATCTATGGCTTTCTTCATCTGTTGGGACCCTGACAACTACATTCTATAAGCTGCCCTTCACTTTATCTTTTTGATTTGTTCTCGTGCCCTGCCTCACATTGAGCATCCCCGAAGGAACTGCACAGAGGTGCTGCTGTGCTCTTCTTAGGGACTCCATGTCAAGTGCTGATGATCTTTATCTATCATCTCACTGCTGGGGATGTTCATCACGATCCTCAGCACAGGAAGGGGTCAGATTTCTACACTTTAATGTCCTTAGGGTTCCCATGATACCTGAAAAGTATTTTGGAGAGAGCACCTGAGACTATATTGATAACTTAGACTTCACAAATATCCATGTAAACATCAGCTGCTGTTCCCACCTGAATAGCCACCCTGGCTCTGGTGCCTAGTGGCAGCTTTGTTATTTCCATTACTTTCACTACATTTCATGGTCAGCAGTTCAGGTCAGGACAAAGCTCATGCTCTATCCCTTACTCTTAAAATACCATAGTAGACTCATTGATTACTAACTTCTTTGAGAAATCTAGATTTTTTTCCCCATAATTGTTTATTTTGCTATCTAAATTTCCCAGGTTTCTCCTGTGGTTGATTATTAATGGTCCTCTAGTTCCTCTGTCATGCTTCTTTAATTGTTTGAGAATGTTCTTACATTGTGGCTTGCACGAGCACACATGTGCACATGTAAACACACACACACACTTTACAGAACTTGTCTTACACTTTTCTTATTTGGACAAGGGAATGAATTGTTGCCACAATTTTGTCATTTTTGAAGACACTGGTTTCTTTTAATGGAAGATTTTTAGAATTCAAAATATGGCATTTTCTATGCTTATTGCTTCTGGGGTTTCTCAAGGTCCTTTTAAGAACAAAATAAAAATGTAAGTATTTATCTATATATATACTTATACATAGCATAGAAACACACACATTTAAGTTCATTTGTATTTATGAAATGCGAAAATATCTGTAGTTCCCTCTCCTTCTCCTTAGTTCCCTTGTCCTTCACAGATCTCCTTATTGGCCAGCACCCATGTATGTGACAATGTGGAACAACTCCTCTGCCCTGACCCCAATGTTCCTCCTTAGCTCTTGCTTGGACAGCATGTTTGGGCTGCCTCCACCTTTCCTTCTGGTCATGTTCACACCTTACAATTAAATAAAAGGGTCAGAAAGACAAAGAATGAAGAAAACAAATTATTATTGGATCACTTGAGTACACTATTGTTCAAATTCATTTTCTAGCTTTCGGTTGCCCCATCTATGTTTCTGATTTAGTATTTGTAGGCAGGAAGTGGATTAAAACTCATTTCACACTGTTGACCACTGAGTATGTGCTAATTTGTAAGGCTCTGCAGGGCATATATAGACTTAAGTAAATATTTTTGTCTTCCTTGTGAAGCTCACTGTTAAGTAGGGAAGGTGATGTATATATGATTAATTTGGCAAACAATCTGAGCTTGTTCTAATAAAAAATATCATTTATTCCTTCTAAGACCTGTTCTACTCCTTTCATGTGACATATTTTTGTCTTCTGAGAAACTTTCTCAATGAACTTCTCTGCCTGCCCACCCTCTCTTCATTATCACTTTATAGTTTCCTAGTATTTGTGTTAGTCAGCTTTCTGCTACTATAACAAGTATCTTGGATGGTCAGCTTTGACTCATTGTTTTAGAGGATATAGTTTGTGATCAAGATTCAAGTTCTCTGGGTCTATGGTAGTATATTATGGTAGGGTGCGTGGTAGAGCAGAAAGTGCTCAGTCCGTGGCCAGAGAGGAAAAGAAAGAGGCTGAAGACCCCTTAAAGACATGCTCTCAATGGTTGAAAGACCTTTTGCTAGTTTGGCCTGACCTCTAAGTCTCCACCATCCCAAAAGTTTCAGAACAGGGAAGAAGCTTCCAATGTGGATCATTAAAGCAACTTTCTAATCACAACTGTAGTGCTATCCACTATCTGTTTTAAAACTTGTCTCTTTTTTTTGTTTTTTGTTGTTGTTTCTTTTTTGTTTTTTTGTTTGTTTTTTGATTCTCTGGAATTTCTTCTTGAGTAGGATCTCTTTTCACATTAACTTAGAGTTTAGATGGACGTAAGACTTCACACAGCTCCCTTCTGGTTTGGTTCTGCCAGCTACAATAGCTCCATTCTCATCTCTGCTTTCAGAGCTAAGGTAGAAAGAAGAGAGTTTACTATGTTTCCACTCTAGGGCTCTTTAGAGTGAGCACATGACAGTGGTGATATTTCTTAAAGTCCTTGAGAGGCTCTCATCATGGAACTCTGAGGTTTTTCCAGCTCAATGTCCAAAAAGGAAAGCAACCAACTCTGGATGGTTGGTACTCAAACAGCAGAGGATGTTTCTAGGCTAGCAGTCTTCCTCTTCCTTGATGGCTCCCTGCTATTCCCATCCAAAAGGCCACCAAATATTCATGATTCATGCAGTTTTCACTGTGTGCATTGTACTTCAGTGAAAAGCAATTATCATGTCTGCCTAAGAAGATAAGATACTCTCAGAAAGCACTTGGGTTGAATAAAAGTACTAGAATTGTAGCCATGTTCAGAGATTTTACATTTTTCTGAAATACAAAGAAAACTAAAATGTAATAAACCCACAAACACACTATAAAATGAATTTCTCTGAGCTTTTCAGAAAATTTTCAGTTTTTATACATAGAAAATATTTGTATGATGTCAGGTAACATTAACTGAGCACCCTTAAAGTTTTTCGGTGACATACTTTCAAAGTTTCTCAATGTCTGTCTTCCCATTTTCATGTTCAAAGCCATCTTCTATATCTATAATATATTGTATGCTTATATTAATTATAATTCACACAGTATTGCAAGTTAAGTACTGTCATCCACACTGTACACTTGAGTGTGGATTGGTTATTTCTTGCAAGATTTATATACTTAAACCATAATATTTAATACCTCATAGTTAGACTTGATAACAGATGATATGAAACCCTTTTATGGAAGTAAAAAGTTTATTACGTATGGTAGTTATAGTGTTGGTAGGAGCCTCTGAGGGATGTGCCATGGATAGAGAGGGAAGAGGAAGAAGAGTAGGAGATGTTAATGATGATAAAATATCATCCCTAAATCTAATGTCTTTCCTGAAACATGTACCAGCAATACAGAAGAGAATGGACTAAAGAAGTGAGAGGGGACAGAGAAGTCTGATTTTCTTGTGAGACAGACACCTGCAGACATTCAGGACAAAGCAGGTAGAGTGCAAAAGACAGACCTAGTCTAGAAGTCACTCTGGACAAAGAAATATCTTTTTTTGAAAAATAGCTGAAGCACTGGCTGGAATCTCGAAGTACGCTGACTGATGCCTTTTCTTAGCACTTATTCCCAAGGAAGATGGCTGACAGCACGCTTGTCTTTTGATCTTATGAGGTAGAGCTGTGCTTCCTCACATAGTAGACCTTGAGCTTAGGAAAAGGAGAGACTGTGCTGTAAAGGAATAAAGGTGCACGAAACTTAGTTCAGTCCCAAGCTTATTCCTTCCATTCATTTAAAATTAAGGGGAAGCAGAAATTGTTTGTACTAATTGTGTCTTCAAAGACACTGATACACTTTCCTTAGGTAAATTGATAATTTTTACCTTTATTGAAATACAGCTTCAGCTAAAGATAGGAGGCCATGAAAGATTTTTCTGAGCCTGTGTTCAATATGCTTATCTCCCTAAGAGTCAGAGCCAAAGGTCCTACACACAGCACCACACACTCAGCTCCCACTTTTAGTCCACAGCTGACCAACACTACAGCCTCTTTCAGCTGTGTCTTTCTTGTCACCATTTTGTTTTCTATTCACTCCTTCCTAGTAAATTCTGTAATCACATCATCCCATAATCTCTTGACATTTACTAATCCTTTCATTCATGGCCACAGCAATAACCAATTCCTTTTGGAAATGGTCCTGCTTTGGACAGAAAACAAGACAATAAGTCTCTATGTTAATGCAACACAGTTCCTAAATTACACAACTGTGATTCTGTCCTGCAAGCTATTTCCATTCAAGTTTTCTGTCATTGTCTTCCAAGGGGCATCTGGGATGACAAGACCCTTTCTCCAAAAAAGACAAGTTTTGGACCACCTTCCTCATTCAGATTTTTAAAGTCTCAATCTGGTCCTGTGTTTGGATTTGCCTCATCCGTCTGGACTCACACTCTGTTCTCACCAGATACCCTGAACAGCCTTGCAAACTATCAACAGCATTCCCCATAGAGGTGATCTTTATATAGCCCTAGATGGGACCAGAATTGTTAGTGTTTCTCTGCAAAATTTGCTTTGCAAATAGTTTTCAAAGATTACCTGCTGCATATATCTTGCAAGTGTTTTGCTACTGAGGGACAAGAATGACAGCAGATTGCCCAATCCTCATGCAAGCCTCCATAATCAAAGCTGGTGACAGTGGCTGTCTGTTTTTCCACTCATGAGAAATGCTTCATAGGCAGGCTGTAAACAGCTTGGGTGGTATTGGCTTGACATTGCCTCTTTTTGCCACCTACGTCTTACGATACATGTACCGTGTCTTTAAATATGTTATGAGATGCCTTGGTAGTTGATTTTTGTTCAACTTCTTTTGTTAGTCTGGATAATGTTTTCATTCAGAGAAATATGTTTATATGCGTAATCCAAAAGGCTCTGACAAATTAAACACCTCTGTCAATGTGCTGAAAAGGTGGCTTAGCTATTAAGAATGTGTAGTGCTGCCTGGCGTGGTGATGCATGCCTTTAATCCCAGAATTTGGGAGGTAGAGGCAGGTAGATCTCTGCGAGTTCAAGGCCAGCCTGGTCTACAGAGTGAGTCCAGGACAGTCAACGATACACAGAGAAACCCTGTCTCACCCCACCCCCCCCCCGCCAAAAAAAAAAAGGAATGTGTAGTGCTCTTGCAGGTCTGAGTTTAGGCCCCAGGACACCAATTAGGTATCTCATGATGGCCTGTATCTCTAGGGGATCTGTCTCCCTCTTCTGTCCTCCAAGAAGACTCACACACACATGTGCATGAGCATACACAAACACACAACAGAATTACTATTTTTTAAAAGATGCGCATTTCTAATCAAAAATAGAGGCCATAAATTTGAAAGAGAACAATAGAGATTTTTGGACTGAGGAAAGAAAAGGGGGAAATGATGCAATCATGACCTAAAAAATAAACAAATAAAAGAAATATTTGTTAAAAGATATTCTCTTCATCATCTCATTTAGTTTCTACCACCTTCAACCAGTAAATTCCCATAACTCACAAACAACTACTGTCTTTATTTCTTTCTCCATAGTTTGAACCTTATGTGAAATTTAATCAAATTCCATACTTTTGCTGTGCATGGTGTGTGTTATTTTGTGATTTCTTTCAGTCATAACAGTTTTGAACTTTATCAGTATTTACTGGTTCCATCAGCAGTTATTTCTTATTACTGAATATGCCTGCTTGCTTTCCCATTCTCCCACTGATGGACGCTTTGAGTAACTTCCAGTTTAGGACTATTTTAAATGAAGTTTTTATAAATATTCTTGTAGAAAAAAATTCTTTTTGCTCTTTGTTGGATCTCTGTAAATATAGAGTAATTAATGGGCCACAGGTAGTTCCTATTTAACTTTGTAATCAATTTGCCAAAGGTTTCCAAAGAAATTTAGTATTCCTTATAGCTATGTATGGAAACCCAAATTTTCTATATTCTCACTAATGTTTGATGTCACCTATCTTTAATTTTTTTCCTTTGGAGCAGGTGTGTAGAATGTGATTCTAACAGGTATAATTTTCATTTGCACGTCCCTGATGATAGTATGAACATTTTAGATGTATTTTCAACCTTTGTATGTATCCTCCAGCCCTGCCTTTGCCCTTTCTATTATTGTTTTCTTTTGGATTTCTTTGTGTGAGGTTCTTTGAATATTTTGGACGTGGGTACTCTCTGAGGTCTACATACATTCCAGTGTGCCTTGGTTCCTTTGCTGTCTGTGTTGTGTGTCTCTTGATGAATTGCAGTTTTTATATTTTCATAGAGTCTAATTTACCCTTTTTCTGTTCACTCATTTGTTGATTTGTTGACTGAAGAGCCTGACATAGCCCAAGCTGGCCTAAAATTCAATATATTGAATCTCTCCTTTTGACCTTTTTGATCCTGTTTATTCCACCTACCAAGTGGTGTATACCAAATTTCCCCAGGCATGTGTTTTTCTGCATGCTAAGAAATATTTGTATAGTCCAATGCAAAATATGTCTTTGCCTGTATTGCCCCATAGTAATATTTAAAAATATAGATTTTGTGGTTTGGTGAGGAATCATTTGGATGTATACCCAGAAGTGGTATGGCTTGGTCTTGAGGTAGAGCTACTCCAAGTTTTCTCATCTAAGTTCATAGCAGCCTTATTTGTAAGCTAGAAACTGGAAACAACCTAGATATCCCTCAATCGAGGAATGGATTAAAAAAAAAAAACTGTGGTACAGCTACACAATGAAATACTACTTAGCCATCAGAAAAATTGAAATCATGCAATTTGCAGCCAAATGGATGGTACTAGAGAAGCTCATCCTGAGTGAGCTAAGCCAGACTCAGAAGGATGCACAAGGCATCTATTCACTTATAATCGAATTTAGCCATATAGTACAGGATAACCATACTATAGCCAGTGCACCAAAGGGAATAGGAACATAGACTTTGTTAGCTGTCCATGAGACACTTTGCCCTAGTGGTGCTTCCTTGTAGGCTCCCAGTGTATGAGGAGGCTCTTGGCCCTCATATGACTGCTGAACTGGGGCAGGGGACTGATATATAGGGACGCTCGCTCCACTCCGGAGGAATAGGATAGAAGGGATAAGGGGTAGAGAGTAGGAGGGCGGGACAGGGAGGGGTAGAGAGAGGGCACTGTGATGGAGATATAACCTGAAGTAATAAATAAACATAAAAAAATAAAAATAAGAAATGTAACCGAACTTTTAAATTATTATTTAACACTTATTTATGTATTACTAAATTCACTTATAACAAACACCAACAATTTCTTAACTATTAATCCTATAAATTCCTACAACCCCTTTAACCTATCCACTAAACCTATTGATAATTATAACAACTACTTTCATAACCTTTTAGAATGATACAGTCTCTGGGGCAGGTCCTCAGTCATCAGGAACACAGTCTTTGTTGTAGATTCTTTAACACACTTAGCAGTCCTTTTTCTGGATCTCTCAGATGCAGGTTTGTCAGGGTCGTTGGTTATTGCAGTCTCACCTTAAATAAGGCTTCATGCTTTCTTCTCTGTGGGAGACCCCAGCCGTCTGCAGGCCAACTTACTTCTTTTGAATCAGGAACTCAGCTGCTCTGCCTCAGTCCTTAAAGCCAGGCACAGTTTCCTTTAGGCCACTGACTGGACAGATCAAACCCCTCCAGGCAAAAGCTGAGCCACAGGGTCCAGTCCTTGGCCTTTTGGTGTCTTGCTCAGGCTTTCTTTGCTCACCGGCTTCTTTCTGCTTCAGGGAGAGAGCTGGCCATCAATGGCCAGCCCTTTTTTCAGCAGGACTCTTGGAGCTCTCTAGCATCAGGGACCTCTTCTCCTTCTGGGCTCCATGCACTGTCCTTAAATAGGAGGAACTCTGTTTCAGCTTAATTTGGGTTCCGCCCACTTAGCAGCTGAAAACAATGTCAGGCCAGATACTTTGTTTCTTCAAGTCCATTAAGTCTTTCCTGTTTTTCCTGACTTCAACCTTGTTTTTCAGTCTATTGAGTCTTTCCTGTTTTTGCTGAGTTCATGCTGATAATGCTCTTCATGCCCCGAATTAAGAGACAGTATCAGAAACTCCTATATATTTTCTAAATCTAATTTATCTTACCCCTACAAAGAAATATATAGATTTTTATCTTAAGATGAGCATAACAAAAACAAAAGCTTTACAAAGGAGTAAAAGCAAGAGTCCTCTCAAATTAAAAACGAATCCAGAAACAAAGAAATGAGCTTTTAAAATAATTTTGGTTAAGAGATGATGTAGGACCTGTGTTTCATGTTATCTATATCTATGTAATTTAGCACCATTTATTAAAACAAATCCTGAAGTTTATCTTCCATCGTTGTTGGCAGTCTGATAAAGAAACAACTTACTGCGTCCGCATGATTCTATTTTGAATTCACCTCTCAGTCACACCAGTGTATTAGCCCACCCACTGTCTTGATTACCGCAGATCTGGAATAAGTCTGGAATTAAGCGATATGTATAATTCATCCTTGCTCATCTTTTTCAAGTTTGTCTGGGTTATTCTAGGATATCTGCATTTTCATATACATCCTAAAATTGGCTAGACAATTTTCTTTAATTAAAAAAATACTGCTTGGATTCTGATTGGATTTAAAAATCAGGAATGAGTGCTGAGATCAGAACCAGTGGCAGAAGTTTGTAACCCTGCATTTGGGGGCGAGGCAAGAGGGTTACAAGATAGAGGTGGATATAGGCTGCACACTGAGATCTGGTCTCAAAACAGAGCAAAGCAAACAGAACAGAGAAGGTTGAATTCTGTCAAACTTTTCTTGTGCGTCTGAAAATAATTAGAGCACTCTCATCTTGAAAATGCAGTAAATTACACTGACCTTTTTACTAAGGGTTTTGTTTTGGATACCAGAATGGAACCCAGGAACTTTCCCTGCTGATTAAGCTGGTTACTCTCCATAGTGCTCTATCTTCATAGCCTTTTCACTGTCTCTTCGAGATAGGGTCTTACTGTAATTCTTAGGCTTGAAGGCTTTCTGTTTGTTTGTTTATTTATTACTTCAAGTTACATCTCCATCACAGTCCCCTCCTTCCACCCCACCTGGACCCATCCTTCCATCCTCTCCCCCTTCTCACCTATAATGTACTTTCTCTGGTGTGGGGTGCCCTACATATAAGCCCCCTTCAGTTCAGCAGTCATATGAGGGCTAAGAGCTTTCTCTTGCACTTGGGACCTACATGGCATCTCTACTAGGGCACAGTGTCCCACTAACAGGTAACAAAGTCTATGTTCCTGTTCCTTTCAGTCTGTTGGTTGTAGAATAGTTATCCTGTACTATATGACTAAAATCCAGTTATAAGTGAATAGATGTCATGTGCATCTTTCTGAGTCTGGGTTAGCTCACTCAGGATGAGCTTTTCTAGTTCCATCCATTTGGTAGCAAACTGCATGATTTCCTTGTTTCTGATGGCTGAGTAGTATTCCATTGTGTAAAGGTACCACAGCTTTTTTATCCACTCATCGGTTGAGGGACAAAGAAATTAAACACCAAGAAGCCAAATAATCCAATCAAAAAATGGGGAACAGAGCTAAACCAAGAATTCACAGAAGAGGAATCTAGAATGGCCAGGAGACACTTGAAGAAATGCTCAATATCCTTAATCATCAGAGAAATGCAACTCAAGACGACTCTGAGATTCCATCTCACACATGTCAGAATGGTGAAGATCAAAAACTCAAATGACAGCACATGCTAGTGAGGGTGTGCAGAAAGGGGAACCCTCCTCCATTGCTGGTGGGAGTGCAGGCTTGTGCAACCACTATGGAAATCAGTATGGCAATATCTTAGAAAACTTGGAATAGCTGTTCCTCAAGACCCAACCATACCAATCATGGGTGTACAACCAAATTATTCCTCACCAAACCACAAGGACATCACCTCAACTAAGTTCATAGCACCTTTATTTGTAATAGCTAGAAACTGGAAATAACCCAGATGTCCCTCAACTGACAAAAGGCTTGAACTCTTGTGGCCCATATAGGCCTTGAGCTTGCTTTCATTATGTCTTCAGCCTTTCAAATGAGTGTTACACTGCTGTGCTTACAGGCCTGTTTTGTTGTTTTTTAAATCTTAAGCCAATCTTTAATTTCTGTGACTAACCTCCTGTAATTATGGTGTGTTATGATTTTATATATTTCTGGATTGAATTTGCTGATGATTTGTATACTAATATTCCTAATAGTCTTAGAGCTTTTCTTATAAAGCTTTTGTCAGGTTTTGATATCATGGCTAAACGAGTGTCCTTTAAATTAATTGGAAAGTAAGCTTCTATTTTTTTTAAAAGACTTTATGTTACAGGGGTATTACTTCCTAGAAAAAGATTTTGTAAAATTCACTAATCAAATAATTAGCATGTTTTTGGTGTGAGATGAATACCATTTGGTGTTTAGTAGATACAGAAAATCCTGTTATTTACATGTTAATTTGGGAATTTTAAGGTTTTTAGATTTTTTAAAAATTAATCTAAACTGTAGATTGGTTTCTTTGTTTTGATCTTTTGTTTTATGAACTAGAATATCATGTATTTCAGGCTTTTCTTAGAACTTCCTATGTAGCCAGGGATGATCTTGAAGATCTGATTTTCCCATCTCTGCCTCCTAAATTTCATGCCTGCACTACCATGGAATCTAGGGCTTCATGAATGTTGGGCAAATATTCTATCAATTGAGATATAACCCTTGTCCCATCACTGTAGATTTTATTAGCATAATATTTATTGCTGTCCTGGTTGACATGTGTCTCCTGTTTCTTTTTATTCACTTCTTCAGACAGAAATTTGTACAATTCTACATCATTGTTTTCAAATGTAAAGATTTAAATATTACATATATTTATGATATATATATATATCATATATATATAAGCTGTGTCTTACAAATTTTGACAGGATTGCATTATTATTATACCACTCAAGCAACTTATTCCCATTGTTTTATTTTATATTATACTTAGAACCATGTAAGCAATATCTAAATACCTAAATTCTTCTTGAAATGTTGGTGTTGCTGAGATAAAATTGATTTCTATTCTTGTCAAAGAATATACTTCTTATTACTTAAATACTTTCAATTGGTAGAGGCTAACTTTATAGCCTAGCATATGATCTAGATTGCTAAGTTTTTTACTAAAAAAAAAAAAAATCCGTATTTTTTGGGGAGGGGGTCGGATAGAGTGCTACACGGACATCCTTGAAGCTAGAAAAACTTAGAGTGTGCTCACGTCTTCTAGGTCCATATGCATTTTTATCTCTATTCCTTTATCCATTATTGAGAGAAGGCTGTTAAACCCCTGACAGTGATTATTGGGTTGAGAAAGCATGTCTGATACCCTTTATTCAATCACAACTAGAAACAGGGATTGTCACACTCACTTATTTTAATGATCTTTGAGCTGTCTCAGAATAGGACTGTAATTTTTTCTATAAACTGTGGGTAATTTAAATGGTAGGTTATAGAGTTATGGGACTATAAAAAGGAGTCAAGAATTATCTAGTGACTGAACTAATAGCTCTTTTCCACAGTTTTGTCAAGTTTCTCCACTATAAAGTTATTAAACTTTCCTAAACCTGTCTGTTCTACCTCCATTATCATACTGTACACCCCACATTTATGGAGTTTAGAATTCTGTTTCCGTTTCTTGGGATGATATGCCTATGTAAATTATTTGGAGTTATTTTTTGCATGAGATATGTGTCTTCTGTATTTGTCTCTTCACTTCCCTTTATTTACATAACCAATAACTAATGTATACTACTTATGAATTTCTGTAGTATAATTTGTAATGTAATGTAATAGTATTTACTTCTTTTTGTTGCTGAAATTTATCCAGCTTGGCTTTGGAGAGACTAAAGTGAGAGAAAAATTAAAATCAGAAAAAAATTTAATATCCTTTAAATCTTTTTCTGAAATTAAAATTTATCCTGGTGAATGAAGAAGAATGCAGAACCATGAACTAAAGAAATTATCCCTTCCTTTTGGAATGAGGGAAGTAGGACTCTGCTCTAGCATCATATATTTTGCCGTTCTCAACTCTGACACCATCTCTATCTATTTTCCTTCTTTTGAAAGTCATCTGTAAACATAACTTTTAAACTCTATTTATTAATATCTATAAACACCTACCAACCAACCAACCCTAACACTTTAGAAAGGCAGATCAAGATATCCTCAGGTACAAGTTCTTTGAGGGCTGCTACTGGTCAGCAGTTTTTCTGCAGAAACATCACAATCAGCAGTCACTCAGTGATTACCTGGCTCTGGTGTTAATATGGCAGCCTCACTTCTGCTTGGGGTCAGCTTCTAGCATTGCCTCAGGTCCTGCACCACACCTCTTCTGCCAGCCCAAGCTTGCTCGTGACAGGTGCCCCTTTCCATGACTTTTATTACCCATCCTATGCTCTGCCCAACTAGTCCACAATCTTCAGCAAGTCTCAAAAGCTAGAGTCTTTGGGGGTTAGGCAGTGATGGGCAGCTGAGCATCATTCAGAAGCAAGGCCAAGCAAAATGCCCTCCCTTTCTAGTTTCCCGGGTTTTCCATTGTATGCTGTCTCTTAATCATGCCTCGGACTGTTTTCTCATTGGTTGTCCTGTTGTCCTCCTCCCAAGGTGCACCTATTGACCAGGACCATGTGCACTCCCAGGTGTTCCTGACAGAAGCAAGTCTTTAGGCTGATCTTGTATACCCCTTTTAAGGGTCAGTATTTTAGAAGTCTTTACGTAACTTTTACATATTAATTCAGCATAACTGTGTTAGAAAGAAACCCAAACCTCCATCAGTAGTCTTCAAGGTTAATGGTACAAGTCAAAACAGAAACACACCCATCCCACCTGCCACAACTACTCCAGCCTCTGGGTAGCAGAGATCTTCAAATACCCATCAGTCATAGACTAACCTATTTGGGATGGGGAAAGCCTCTTCAACTGGTTCTTGAGTCACAGGGGAAATTTTAAAGCTGATGGGGACTTCTGGAGATTCAAGGGAACAGTCAGAAGGCTGAGGAGAAATGGGCTAGACTAATATTGGGTTGTTTGGAGATACATGTGTGAGGTCAATAGTGAAGTGTGCTAAAGCCAAGAGTAGAAAAGGGTTGTAGGTTGCAGGCGTTGGTCAGACTGATGGTCTTCATACAACCTAAGGAGTCTTGAGAAAAATTTGCTTTCAAGCCTGACTTCTTGGTGGCAACAAGGTATGCTTGTCAATTTAGAACTATACTGCACATTTTATTTGTTAGTGCGGTGGAGAACTTTTAAGTCTTTAGAACATGTAGTTTGTGATTATCCATGTATGCTCTTATTTTAATCTAGAATATATTAGAGACAACCAGGAAATGAGTTGGAGCTTTAAACTCTACTTCTTCCATAAATCAAACCATAAGTGAAAATGCAGTTTAAAATATTTGGAGTTCCACACTTTATATTTGTAAAAATAAGAAACATTTACTTCTGCTTCAATACTATTTCTGTCACTTATTAGATATGTTTCTTTGAGTTTCTTGTCTCCACTTCTGGGTCTCGGTGTTTGAATTTAAGGTTTGCATTTGGTTACTCTACAATAGTCTATTGTAGTTTCATTCTGTTAAGACTAGAGCAGTTGCACAGACTTTGTGAAAAGGAAGCATTATCAGAGTAATTGTTTAGGCTAATAAAAGTTAACACGCTTTCAGTTGAGTGCCTTTCCCCTTGTGGTATCTCATTGCAGGTTCAGGCACTTGGTGGCTCAGTTTTTTTCTAATGTTAACATTATGACATGAAGTGGGTGGGTGGGATTATTCAAGGTCAACATGCAATTAAGTGGTAATTATAGTTATTTGTTTTAAGATTCCAGATAGCATTTCATATCATGAATCTGCTAGATGACAGTTTATACAAATCCAGCAGCAACCTGCTTTCTCTTTGATCACAAATCAGCTTCGGTTAAGAGTGATAATAAGGAAATAATTATGAGTCGTTCCCTTGGAGTAGTGCACATGGAGCCCTTTGGAAAAAAAAAAAAACCCTCCCTGAGTGGGAAATAGAGCTTCTGTTGCTGTTTTTTAGGAAACTCAGATTAATCATTTCAGTTCATGTTCCCTGAGCACAAAGGGCAAGCTCCTGGTCACTCAAATCAATTCTGCATTGGCCTTTACTATGCATTGATCATCCACGAGGTGGCGGGTGAAATGTTACCTTCTGTTCAACAGGGCACAGAGAAAGCCAGTGATGCCCACTAAGTACTGGCTAAGAAACTCCAAAGCTTGTTGCCTTGTGCTTTTTCCTGTATAGTTTATAGAACCTAGGAAAAAGGACTCTGGTCCAATGGCAACAAAGCAGGGACCATCAGCAGGGACCTCCAACATGGCCTGCTGCCTGCCGCAACCTGCCTTCTGAGTCTTGCTGTTCGCAATCTGTCTGCCACGCAACAGCATCAGCTTTTCTCCTCACGGTTTACTGCACATTTCAAGTAAGTGTTTACTTCCACTAGCCTTAAAAGTTGCAATGACTTAGCCGGGCGTGGTGGTGCACGCCTTTAATCGCAGCACTTGGGAGGCAGAGGCAGGCGGATCTCTGTGAGTTCGAGGCCAGCCTGGTCTACAAAGCAAGTCCAGGACAGCCAGGGCTGTTACACAGAGAAACCCTGTCTCGAAAAACCAAAAAAAAAAAAAAAAAAAAAAAGTTGCAATGACTAAGAGTGTTTAATTACAAATCATTCCCTTAATAATCTCATTTACATAGGAATTATCAGATAAGGTTGCTTGTCTCTGATGAAGAAATAGTCCTCCCTTTCTCATTTTGGATCTTGCAAATAGCAAGCAATACCAAGGTCATTCAACAACAGTTAGACTGATATTCTATATTTGATTAATAAATACAGTGGTGATTGTAGTGTTTCAATTAAAAAATCCATATGATTCCTTTAGATAGAATATTTACAGTTTTGATTCAAAAAAGAAGAAACAAAATTACAGTGTTGCCCTATACTCCAGGAAAATCTTTAAAATGTGACCTAGAACAATCCCAGAAGCAAAGATTTATAACTCATTTGTGCTGCTCTGCAGAATTCTCACATATCCACATTTAAAAACGAATGAGAATACTCTTCAACTATTGCTTGGCCACAGGGGCAGTGGGGGAAGGATGACAGCTGAATTAAATAGAGTGTTCATATGAAGGTAAATTAAAGGATTTTTTTCAGCTTACTCGAGTTTAATTAAAAATAAATGTGGAAAATTGTTTTAAAAGATTATACACAGTGATTATCTCAAATTGCCATGGGAAATACAGAAACGCCTCATTAAAAAACACATTTAGACATTTTTTAGACATAAACTCCATCATTTATATTCTAGCTTAGACAAACCTCCTCGCTTCTAAAAAATAACAAGCCAAAATATGTCATCATAATTTTCCTGTATCCCAGAATATTATTCATATATGATAAGATGATATTTTGGTCTACATAGACATCATAAAAATAATTTTAAAGGGAATTCACAATGATTTCACAAAAATAAGACAAAACCACTAGTTACTTAAAGAATCACTGAATTGTTCACAAAAAGAAAGCCAAGAATATAGTTGAGTCAAACCTGGAACCTTCTAATTACCAGGCTAGGTAAAAAAATCACAAGACTACAAAATTTTGATTTTTTGACAATAGGCAGTGTTTTTTTCATCTGTGATAATATGAGACTTAACTATCTCTTCTTTTTTAGTTGGGATATGTAGTTGATAAATAAAAGATAAATTTTACTTTTATGTTTGTCATGTAACTAAGCAAATAGTTTAGAGTACAGCCATGTCATGAAAATATACAAAGTCAATCTTTCCTCAAAAGTCAACTGTCAGGTGTGTAGTTAGCTTCTGGTTTGTTGTTGGATTTCATTTTCTTTTTTTTTTTTGTGTTGTTTTGTTTCCTTTCTCACCCCAAGGACTTCTTTTAGAGTTGAGTAGTTAAAGTCATTAGTAAGAGGTCATAGAGTACATATCATGTGGAAAAAAAGGACATGAATGATTGTTTTAACATTGATGGAGTAATTTGTCCACATTTGAACTAAAAGTTACATTTAATGAATTTAGAAAGAAAGGACATTAGCATTAATAGGATTTGTTAATAATCTTTAGAATGAAGACACATGATAAACAGCAAAGAAAACTGCTTCTTTTAATTGTGTCTTCTGGCTGGTGGTCATTTTCCTCATCCAGACTATCTGTGACATATTGCTTCCCTGAGATACTATACTTGAGACTGTCATTGAATATAACAGATCTAATATGCACACATATGTTCTATGGTCTGCCTGTTGGTACCTTCCAAATTTCATAGTGAATTTCATTGTCATTGTAACAATATTAAGAGAAACAGTCTTTAGATTTAGAGGCTCATTTGCTGCTCAAAGACAACAAGGATCCCACTTTCTAGAGAACTCAGCACTGAAGCAGAAATCTTGAAAATAGAGTTCAGGCCTTTACCAGATATCAGACTTCATCTTGGATGTCTTATTCTCCAAAGTTGTAAGAGATAATTGATTTTCTTTGTAAATTACACAAACTCAAGTTCTATGAAAGGACCAAGTAGGCTAAGATATAGGATTATGAAATATTAATCACTACAGAAACTGTATCATTGGGAAGAACTGGGGAGACATCTAACCAGTAGTCTCTCAATTGCCTTACTAAGCAATTAGTCTTTTGTGTTTGTACGGTAAGTGTTCATGGATTTCAAAGACAAGCAATGGAAAATTTTGATAACCAGGACAATACATTGTTTAATTTCGCACCCTTGGGACCTATGTTGTCTGGTTGTATTGATACTAGGGTATTATTGCTTACGCAACCCACACTCCTCTGACACGTTATCTGCTTTGTGATTTTTACCTGAGGCAAATCTTGCTTTCATATGTTTATAGAGAACTACTACCTACTATTTTTAGTAAATTATTTGGCTAATGTCTATATTTTCATGAATTCCAGATTTGTTGGACTTGAAGTACCCAGTACTGTGATTGGTTTTTATAAAGGAAATTAAACACAGAGGATGTGCTATGCTTGGCTCTGGTTGATTCTTCCTGAGCCTAACACATCATGCTTTGGAGGCTCAGCCACAAGGTGAGCTTCAGGACAGATCAGGCATGATCAGGACCCCCTCAGGAAGCAGTTCACTTTCTCAATCAACCAATGCATCTATTCACTAAAAGAAATAAAGCAACATGATAAAAACAAACAAACAAACAAAAACAAGGAAGCTCCAAATAAACATGGCCTTATCAAAAGTTCTTAAGTGAGGAATATTCAAGCCATCAGGTAATATAGATTCTGCACATCTCAGCTATGCCTCAATCAAAATTTCATGATATACATTGTGCTGACTTGATTGACAAAGCCAAAAACAATATGACAGTGCCAAGAGTTGGTAAGATTTAGATAAATGAATTTCTCATATGCTAGAATAGTAGTTTAAACAATCATACTGGGAAGGATATAGAAGAGAAAATCATAACATTATTGTTCATGGCTCAGTATGAGTACATTAATAATAAATTTGATAATGGATTTGAACAAGAATTACGAGATGATTATATTTTTGAGATAAGCAGAAAATCCTTGAGAGTTAAATTTTCATTTTCTGTGTGAGAAAAATCAATAGGCAGTATCTGGGAACAAAACAAGGTACATAAGTATGTGATTCAGAACTGTAAGGGAAAATAAAATCTTTTACTGGATGTGGCTTCCTCTGGAGAGTGAGGAAGGAATCTTTGGGAGATTTGGAAGCAGAAAAAGGTCATGTTTCCATTGCAAGACTTGTAGAGTTATTTGATTTTCACAATCATATGTGTGACTAATTTTGACTAACCTATAATTTTTTTTTTGAAGAAACCAGTTTTGAAGGTGCATGTCTGTATTTCCAGTAGTTTAGAGGCTGAAGCATTCATCCACAAGCTCAAGGTCACCTTTAGGTATTTAGTGAGGTCTTATCTCAAACCCATGTGTACACACACACACACACACACACACACACACACACACACACACACACACACACACAGACACACACCAAAAAGGAAAGAGGAGGAGAAGGCAAGGAAGCAGGGAGGGAAGAAATAGTAGATTAATTTATTTAAATTCTACTTCCAAAGTTCTATACTAGAATATTAGTTCTCCAGCTAAAAACAAATGGTATTTCTGAATATTAGAAAGCTTCAAATGGATGAATGTAAATGAACAGATATGAAGCCAAGAGACCAGTCCAGGAAATATCTTTTAACAGTACTGTCACATGTTTTGGGTATCCACATTGTATTTTCTGCTGTGATCAAGGTGGGGGAAATCAATCCCTCTTCTGACCTTCAGGGTGCCTCCACTTATATCCACATGCCCGCATACATGCACACATTTAACAATACAGTAAAAACTTAAAAACAAGAACAACAAAGCCTTCCTTCAGATGATAGTAGTCATGAGCAAACCCAGCACATGTAGAATGCTTTATTGATGAGTATTATTTACTTACTCACTAGAAACTCTGGTAAAACCTTTCCTAGGATCTACTACCTTCTCTATATGAAAATATAGAAACAGGAGAAAAAAGTACATGGGAAGAAAACCAGTTTTACTCAGGAGATACTTTATCAGTACATATCTCCTAGTTCAGTCCAATCAGTCTCCCAAAGGAATGCAAAGCAAAAAGCTGGAGGGCTTCCAGGATCAGTGAGTTGGAAGCTCAAGAAGGTTATAGGAAAGAAGGGCTTGGATGAGTGAACATCTGGCAGGAAGAGTAATTTGGTCCTACAGAAACTGGATCTGTGCAATACTCTTTCTAGAGATTTCTGCCTAAGGAAGAACTGTCAATGTCCATGAATGGCTCTATATGTGCTCTCATGTGACCTTGAGTTTGGAATTTTTTTTTTTTGGTTTTTTTTTTTTTTTTTTCGAGACAAGGTTTCTCTGTGTAGCCCTGGCTGTCCTGGACTCACTTTGTAGACCAGGCTGGCCTTGAACTCGCAAAGATCCTCCTGCCTCTGCCTCCCAAGTGCTGGGATTAAAGGCGTGCGCCACCACCGCCCGGCTGAGTTTGGAATTTTATTCTTCCATTTGACTTATATATTCAGTTAGCCTATGTTGCTGTATAGTACAATCAGGTTTCTGGTGACTTTGAGATGACATGTGATAATGTTTCACTGAATGGTTGGTAACCTTGGAAAAAGAAACACCAAAATCATTCCTAGTGTCTTTGCTATCCAGTAGCTCCTTCTCTCTATCATGTTGTCACCTCCTCTCTATGTTAGAATACTTGTGGAGTAGAAAAAGGTGGTCCTTGTTCAAAATCCTTGCCTTTTAAAACAAAGTCTAATCACTTTAGAGGGTGGATCTGCTTCAGCTTGCATTCCCAACATTGTTACTCTCCATTTCCCTATAATGCAGCCTGGCTAGGCATGACTTAGCATTTTTGAACCAGGGCTGTCTCTCTGAAATAAACCCTTTCTTTTCTTTTTGAAACCAAAGATCAACCTCTTTCTCCTAGTTCTTCCCTGATGTAATCAGTCAGAGATTATTACTACAATGTTCCTATCATTGGTTAAACTACCATGGCATTATATAATTATAATAAGTGATCATATTATAATTGTCTATTTGTATATTTCTTTCACTAATTTGAGTTTCTCAAAAGCAGAAAATACCAGACTATGTTTCTGTTGTCAATGTGCGATATAGCTCCTTAAGCAGGTGAGGCACTTCCTAACAGTTTGCTGAAGTTATTAATGACAAATGGAGATCCTTTTCTGTTCGAAGGATCTGACTAATTCTAGGAGTAAATAGCAAATGATTTAGAAAGAGAGATTCCATTTTACTTCGCTGTCCTTAGCTCTGATTCACTGACTATTTGTCTTTTTGTCTTCCTCAGTCATTGTGGTGCCTCCATGTTCACTATTTCCTGATGAACCATATCATTTTTTGATGAGTAACAGGAAATATTCCCAACTGAACATTCCAGAGAAGTAAGCCTAGTGCTGAGAACAGACCCAAATATGGGAGTTGGAGAAGATAGAATTAAACACAATACAAAGAAAATTGCCACTGTGAGCATTTTATATTAACCTTTTTAAATGGGGGATTATCCATTCTGAGCACAAATGTATCAATCAGGGAAAATTATAGAGGCAGGAGATATGGCAGCAGCTGTGTGGCTTGCCTAATAAGTCTGGATCTCAACATTTCTCAGCCTTGTGGCACAGAAGATGAGGACTATGAAGCATGAGAGTTGTGACACGAATACAAATGTCTTGTGTATCAAGAAAAGGAAAGACCCTAAATCTTAAGTCTTCAAAACACTGCAGGGAAATGGCTGTCCTTGGACTATTGGAGGATAGTTGTTCCTTCTGTGTATGTCACTATGTCATTATACTTTAATGTCAGAAGCATTTGGAATTCTGGTTTGTATCCTCTTTGTAGAAATAAACAAAAATCTGCTACACTTTGCTCTTGAATATCAATCTAGAGGAAAGTACAGAACTCACACACACACTAAATAGTGTGTGTGTGTGTGTGTGTGTGTTGTGTGTGTGTGTATGTATCTGTGTATGAGTGTGTGAGTGTCTGTGGGTGTGTGTACACTTACTGAATAGACACACAAACACTCAAAGAGGAAACACTACAACTAAATGACAAGGATAGATGAGACCAGACTGTTGTTCTGTTTGAAAATCATCCTGGAATAATGTAGTCATAATTCCGCCTCGCACAACCAATGGGGCATGCCTGACTTTCTACAAATGTTGACTTTGTGAGTGGCATTCAGTCAGAAGATTAATCATTGGAAATCCTTTGAAACTTCTATTTTAACTGGTACTTTTGGACCTCTACCAACTTGCCCCCCCCCTCCCACTATAAGCAAGGTAGGAATACACAGAATTAAAATATATATATATAAATAATCCTGAGTGTAGTGTCACAAAATTTAAAATTCTAGCATTCCACAGTCTGAGGCAGGAGGACTGTGAGTTCCAGGCCACATGAAACAACCAAACAAAACACAGTTGAAAAGTTAAGTAAGCTCAAGGTTGGTAAGAGTGGCACATAAAGCAGGAGCAGAAGGCAGCCTGATCATCACCAGCACCATATCTAGGTTGTTAGGTTAATTTTCATGTACAATAATAGAAACAAAGAAACAAACAAGCAAGAAAACAAACAAACAAAAAGGTGAAGGATAAAGACTGTCAGCATGCACAGGTCCTGACAGGTCTAAGCCAGGTGGGTCCTAGAGGGAAGGAGTTAACAAGCCCCCATCCCTACTCCAGAAGCCATCTGGACTGGTAACTACCTGCAAAGGAAAAATTAGTTTTTGCCAATGGAGCCTCACTGGGTATACAAACTACACCCAAGGGCAGGCCCCATGCTCAGCAGTAGATGGCCAGCACAAAAGGAACTCTAAATGAGGTGGGTTTTTTGTTTGTTTGTTTTTGACTTGTAATGCTTTGGCTGGCTTTTTAGTCTTTTCTTTGCAAATCTTTTTTGCTTACATGTTATGTTTTCCAATTTTGTTTTTCATGTGTTTTCTGTATGTGTGGATGTGTGTCTCACCATCTGTATGTGGTTTTTATGCTTTTTTGAGGGGGGAGTTTTTTTTCTGTTTGCTTGCTTCTTTGTTTGTTTTTATCTTGTTTTATTTAATTATTTTTTTAGATTCCTGTTTGTATTCTAATGAGAGTGTGTGGGTTTAGATGGATGGACATGTGGCAATCATTTGGGGGGAACTGGGGAAGGAGAAACATAATCAGAATATATCATATTTCTAAAAAAAAAACCAAATTGTTTTTAGTAAAAGAAAATGAGGAAGAAAACATCTTTACTCATTTAAAAAATACACATAAAATACATACAATACAGTTGCAAGCTCTCCTAAATGATGATTCCTTCTAATCATTCCTTCAACAGTCAACTTTTTAACATCTTCAGGCTTCAGGAGCTACTGTTTCAGGGGCGTGTGCTCCATCAGCCAGAGACACAGATATCTCACTTCTGCAGAAGTTCTATAGAAAAGGTCTCAGTTGCTAGAAGGACAAATATTTAAAAGTTAGATCATGGAAAAAAAAAAGTCCATCCTAAAAATACCATTGTATTCTCTTTTATTATTATTATATTTTTTTAAATTTGAGAATTTCACATAATGCATACTGATTACACTCTCTTCCCAGTCCTTCCATGTCTGCTCCACCCCCAATCTTGGTACCTTCCCTCTCACCCAAATAAAAATTTTAAAAAGAGTAAAGGGTCCAATTGCTGAAACTCGGCGGCATGCCCCTTAAACTGCAAGCCTGCTAAAATCCATCATAGAGAGCTACACTTCAGCATCCTTATCACACTTTTTAATAGTTCTCTTCTCCAAGAGGAGGTGGTGCATGTCTTTAATCCCAGCCCTTAGGAGGAAGAGACAGGTGGATCTCTGAGTTTGAGGCCAACCTGGTCTACAGAGTGAGTTCCAGGACAGCCAGAGCAACATAGAGAAACCCTGTCTCAAAAAAAAAAAAAAAATTAGAAATTTCTTTGATGACTTTCTGTAGAGGTTGCTACCCATTCAGGGTGAGGGGTTTGAGGGGGAGAGGTTGTCACAAAAGTCTTCTCTGTCCCTCTTTCTCAACTATGTGTTTATAGGCATCAATATCACTGAAAAAGTAGCTTCCTTGCTCTTTACAATCAATGAGAGCATGAATCATTGTCTTCCACGTGATTTCTGATGACAACACAGACCAAGAATATGGCCCTGGCAGCAGTAGGAGCACAGACCCAAACAAGGCCCTCGGAGGCATCTCAGACCATACCCTCACACACCATGGCTTCAGGTAGCAATGCAGGCCACTCCTGTCAACATGGACCTCGGAAGAAAGCAAAGTCTGAGGAAGCAAAGTCTGAGGATGTCATCAAGGCTTCAGTCAGTAGCACAGACTCAAACATCTACATGAATCTCCAGTTTCATTACAGTCTAGTGCAGCAGCATGGACCACAGACATCAACATGGTCCTTGGTGACATTATGGACCACAATGGTCCTTCAAGGAGGTACAATCCAGGAAGGAAACAGTTCCTCATATCTGGCCTCTGTCATGCCCAGGACCAGAGTAATTCCTTGGGCAGAGGGCATGTTCCAGATCTGAGACGGCATCTGCATAAGCTTCAGGGTGCTGCACCCCACCCTACCAAGCCTAGTGACATGTTGCATTGTTTCCCTCAGCCATCTCTCTATTATCCATCACCACCATCACATCTCCAGTTTTGCATCTCTTCACAACGCACGTACTATTCCGTTTTTCTCTTTTCCATCTCTCTATCATGCGTTTGTTCATTGTAGTGAGCATTGCGATTCTTTCCCATTATATTCTCTTATCAGTAACTAATTCACCTATTTTCTTGAAGGTGAGAGTTCATATGGAATGTTTAGTTAACATCATGGAAAGAGATTTTTAAAACCTTAGAATTGTAATCATCAACATTTCTTCCCCTCATGTCTTGAAGTCTTCTGCTATTATGTGTTTCTGTCAACTCTCAATAATTCTTTAGGGTAAGAGGAAAAATGTGATGATTTACTCATAGTTTCGTACCAACAAAACTACTTGTTTGGAAGAATTTTATCTAATTTTATTGGTAACAGAGCACAGAATGATTACTAGTTTATTTCTCACATAGAGAGATGAAATTTCTTTGACCTAACATGTATGGTTAATACTGTATTAACTTGTCCAAAGATGAGAAAAAGAAGACATCACAGGATAAAAAACAGGGCACTTTCCATTGTGATACTGCATTTCTGGGATATTTGGCTTGATGGTGTGTGGCTCATGACATAAAATCTTTGCACTCACCGGTTAGTACAGGCAAAAAGGCAGTGAAAATACTTGACCAAATAAATTTATATCCAACATTAAAAATCTATTCAAGGTCATGAAATATTGAAGGGTGTATTAGGCCAAGGGTAAGCTTAGGACTCTGTTGGTTGCTTCATGAAATAGTCACCAGACCTTTGCAAGGTAGATCTAGCAATATACATTGTTATGAATTAAGAATTCAAGACTAAGAGATAATGGGAACAGAAAGACAGTGACTGAAGTTTTCAGCTCCATTCACTTTGCATGACACAAATACCTCTCTCAGTAAGGCTTTCAGTGAGTGAAGAGACCAATGCTTTGTTTTGCTTTATTAATGCATCCTTGGAAGCTTTGATTTATCTGTTGTTTTTGTGGGGCCGCATCTAACTCAGGGCCTCCTTCATGCTAGGCAAGCACTCTGTTGCTGCTGAGCTCCACCTCAAGTATGTTAGTGCTTTTATTAAATACCAACTACTTCAGTTCTAAGACTAAAATATTGATCATCAGACTAGGAGTTATTCATGTATTTAGAGACCTAGAAAGCTTACTAACATTGCAGGCCTTTTCAACATATTTTTATAATAAAATGGCTTTGGGTTGACATACGCACCATGCCAGTAGAATTTTTATTTCAATATATCCTGTTTTAGGGCTGTATCCTAGCAACTTGTAAATAAAAGTATAAATATATAAACTAATATTAAAGTATAATAAAGGTTTATATGAGATTCATTCATTTCAGGACCTCAGAAAGGTAAAAGCGATCTAGGTAAAGTTGAAAGTTGAGCTCATTAAATTATTACATATTTGAAACTAATATCATTTGACGCAATAGTGAACATAAAGTAAACGTGGAAGATAGAAAATATTTGACCCTCCAAATGTGCAGGCATTTATTTCTACTATGTGCTTTATGCATGGTGATTTTGGTTTCTTTTATACATTCCTGCATTTTCTAACATAGAGCCTCAGCTGGCATGCACTTGCTAACAAGGAGAAAATTCTGTCCCAGAGTTCCTTAATACATTCATGAAGAGGTTTGAAACCAACTAACAATCACTGTAGAAGGAAAACTTTTTTTTAAATTTTATTCCCTTGCATTTTTAAACAAACACAAGAGTTTAAGCACTTAGCTATTAAGCCTTTTGGTGGCAACATAAACAGTGGGCTTACTTCTAACTCCTGTAATCCCTGAGTCAGATCCAGCCTTCATTGTGTTCTAATCTTTCCTGCAGAACCCCAAACCAAGTAGATCATGAGTGAGGCTCACCAGATGTGCATACTGGTTGGATTCCTATGATAGCAATATTGGGTCAGGGCTTTCATTCATCTTGCTGGTTGAGAGGTCTTGCATAATGACAACCTTCTTTTATGCTTTGCTTAGAACTACAGAGAGGCCCTTTCAGCTCAGAGGGACAGTGTTATTTCTTCTCATAATCCTTTTTTTTTTCAGAGGAGGGAGGTACATATTTGGGGAGGATGTGGTTGATAGTCTTGTCTTCCATGTGAATGTGGGAAGAGTATTCCTTTTAAATCATCATTTGATTTATGCATAGTCTCCTGGGACATTCTGACATGCCATGTGATCGTCATACTTGAAAGAACTTCAAAAGAGCAATCCATCCTCTTCTTTATAGAGCACAGCAGAAAAGATGTGAATACAGATGTGTCTACAATGCTGGAGATGACATTTTGAGAACTCCTCTCGACCTTCTCAATCAGTATATGTACCGGATATTGTCTGGGATTCTTTTCGCCATGAGCAAATGCAAAAAAAAGAAAAGAAAAGAAACTGAGGAGTAAGGGTAATCAGCTACTACCACTTGAACAACACACCCTCAGGTTATTTTCAAGTATTACAATAGTAAAATACATATGTCAATTTCTTAAAAGCAATGTTGCATCTCTGTACTGGCAATTCCTACTGAGTCATCCACTTACACAGTTACAGCCAAGCAGCCCTATAAGTATGTCTTTATAGACTCATAGTTTCGAACAAGACCAATCTATTCTCTGAAGGTCCTGAGCCAGTTATGAAAACACAGACTACACCCTAGTGATAGTGGGGCTACTTCACATAGAGAGAGAAATTGGAAGAAGCAGGTCAAGTTAATGCAGGTTATGTTTTATGATTTGATTTACATTTGCAAGTACTTCATACCTCTTAAATAAGAGAATTAACACTGATCCACTGTGTAGCAGTGATTTGCAATTTAATCGATGAATGTTTTCAGGGATCTGTAGATGAAAGCTGAGGCACATGGTAAATGCAAAGTATTTTTCTAAATATATTACAAAGTCATGAAAATTTAAGTGTCACTTCCTTTTGATAATAATTCCTTTAGGGCATTGTGGGCAAGGCACTTAATCTTTACCCCAGACTTTAATTTTTTTCTGGGAATGTTAATAAATGTGTTCTAAGGAGCATTCTAATATTCTATGCTTCTAAATAATTGTTATTATGGAGGCTTATGGAAATGTGTATGGAACGAGATTCAAGGGTGGATCATGAAGATTCTTCTGATAACCACAGAGATGTGAAGTACTATTAAAAACCACATCAAGTATTCTCTTGATGAGTTCTGTGAGAGAGACATTAGTATAACTTTCACATAAGGAAACCAAGGCATGGGGTAACTAAATAAACTGAGTGTCACTTTTTTGTTACAGTAACAAATAGCCAAGGTAACCAACTTTTGAACAGTAAATGTTTATCCTGCCAACTTTGAAGGTTTCAGTAACTGGCCAATCAGTGCTGTACCTTAAGGTCCTGGGGTGAGGCAGCATGTGTGGCTACAGAGAAGGGAAGAACAGAGGCTTCACCTCATGGTCAGAACATGAGAGAAAGAATAGGAGTCAAATAGAGGGCATACCTCCCCTAATGGCATAAAAACCTCCTGTTAGAACCTGTCCCTTAAGTATCCTGTCATCTAAAAGCAGAAAACTGGGAATTAAACTTGTAGCACTTGTTTTGGAGAAACATTCAAGTTGAACACTGTATCTTTGCTCAGGAACCCAGTCAGAAAATGGCAAGATAGAAACTCAAGCCACTTCTCCATGACACTAAAATCTGTACCGTAAACCATGGACTGCTCATGATAGAATTGCCTAGGAAATCTGAACTTCCCAGTCATATCAGGGCTAAGAAAACAATAGCCCAATATAGGTCCTTCAAAAACATCCTGGAAGCCATCTTTGTCTCTGATCTTCCTCTAGCTTACTCTCCATCAACCTTTCTCTTTTGAGGAGGAACACATAGACACCAGAAACCCTCTTCCCTAATGTGGCAGAGAGCCAGAATTCCTTTCCCCAACAACCATACAGACTAAAAATACTACGCTAAATATCAGCTCCCTTCCATACATCAGTTACCAGAGGGAAATTAAGTTAGCCCAGGGAGCCCTTCCAGAGTTGTCTGTCCTCTTAACCTGGGGGAAGAAATGCTACAACAGAAGGGCCAAGAAGAGTCTCAATAGACAATGGGACAATTTTCCCCATTCCATCTCTCAATAGTAGATTGTATCTTTGTCCTTCATTCACATCTACAAAGAACCCATACTACATAAAACCGAAGAATTAATGGGTAGTTTTTGCTACACATTTAAGTCCTTCATACTGGAGGCTTCTACACATATAAAACATGGATAGATATATTACAATGCCTCTTATTAGCCTTAGCATTGTTACTGGGGCTTATTTGGAACTGCTCCTTGCTTTTGTTGCCTTCCTTTTGTCTGACATTCACCCTAACACTTTTTGCTGACAGGCCTTTCCTTATATTTTAAAAGCTAACTGGCTGCAAGAGCAGAAAAGAGGGAAGATGTCATTTTAACAAAGGAAGGCCTTGCCCAGTACATGGCTTCTTGCTTGTCTCACTGAGCCCTCCTTGTTCTTCTATAACAGATATTTGGTCCCAGGAACCCCAAAGAGAGTGATGAGGCAGGGACTCCCATCTTTCTTCTTCCAGGTAAGCTTTAAACAAACCTGTTTCCCCCAGGAACTTCTGCCTCCTGGGTTTTCAGAGAGCACCAAGCAATAAGAACCTCAGATTCCCATAACAACCCATCTTCTATTATAGGCTGCCAGCCATTACTGTTTATAGTCCTGATCCACTTGCTTTCTCTCAGCTCAGAGCCAAGTTTGCTGAACACAATCTCTGGTGATAAAAGACATCCTTCTTTTTCCCAGCATTTGTGCTCAGATATCTGGGCAGGACAGAACAGGACAATGGCCTCTGGCTCTAGCACATGGAGAGTTCTTCTTGGAGCTAACATGGAGTTAGAATCCCTGCATCCTGGTGGGTGTCTGGAAGTTTCCATGAAGCTACTCTGAGGAAAGACAGTTTCTCTGTTTGAGGCTGGTGAGCCTAGATCCTCTGACAAGCATTTACCTCTCTTTTCACTCATCCTTTTGTTCCTTTGGCCAGTATGCAAGCAATTATTGCAGTTGAATCCTTAATAAGCCAATTCAGTCCAGCCCACATAGCTATTTTGTTCCTAATAAATCAATTAATTCAGCTCACATTAAGAGCACTGTCATGTTTACAATATCACAGTTAGAATCTACATGTTTCAATGAGAAATAAGATGGTGAGGAGTATTTTTAGAGTACAATTGAATCCCTATCTGAGCTGATGCTCTTTGTGCCAATGTGTCTGCTGTTGCCCTTAGTAGCTCCTAAGCTTGTGAAGGGTCCTGGAAAGATAACCTCACAGCCCTTTCTAAGTCTTTCACAAAAGGAAAGTGAGCAGATGAAAGTCTTTGTGCATTATCCAAGGAATTTATTTGATCAAGGACAGAGCATTATTTCTATAGTAAAGTGGTATTCTCAGAGCTCTCTTCACACAAACATTTAACCTGGTTTCCTTCTGGGAATGTAACACAAGCTACAGTTATCTGGAAAGAGAAATATCATTTGAAAACATGTTTTTATTAGAATACTTGTAGGCAAATCTATAAGGCATTTTCTTCAATTGAGAACAAGCTATGGGGAGCAAGATGGTAAGCAGGACTACTCCATGGCCTCTGCTTCAATTTCTGCCTCCACACTCCTGTCTTTATGCTTCTGCTCTGACTTTCTTTAGTGATGGAGCGTGGCCTGAGAATTGTAAGATGAAATAAACCTTTCTTCATCAAGTTGCTTCTGGGCATTGGTGTTTTATCTCAGCAATAGAATCTTAACTAAGACACTCTACTAAATCTATGGAGCCCAAGAAAGACAAAGTATTTAAAACATCTTCAAATGATGCTTAACAGCTGGACATTATCACTACCTGTTAAGTCTCCTTTGATGTCTTCATTCACAAGCTGTGGAAGAATATCTTGTGTGTTGTATGGATGTAGCAGCTGTCAGTAAAAGCACCTATGGCCTATAGCTTAGGCAGGAAACAGGAGGTAGGACATCCGGTAGGAGAAAGGAACTCAGGAAGAAGAAAGAAGGCCTTCAGCAGGCAAGATGTGAGGAAGATGGACACATGGTGCCTGCGCTTAGGTAACCAGCAACATGGCAAAATGTAGATTAATAAGGTTGGTTATTTTAAGTTATGAGCTAGTCAGGGATGGATATATTCTGAGAGACACTTGTCTTCCTTCTTTGACTATCAGACTACGGAAAGATGGGCCCTAAGAAATTAGAAATTCCCCAAGAAATTTTCTAGGAAAATAAATGAAATGGCTGAAGCCCTAGAGGCATCCAGAAAAGGAATTCGTTTCCTGGAAAAAGATGTACAGTCTGTCAGCTGACCTTACAGCTGAGACAGACCATGCAGGATAGGCTGAGAGCTGAGAAGATGGTGGGCATGGGACTACACTTTGTTGGGTTGTTTAGTTATGCATATTTTCTGTTTTCTATTTAAACTCAACCCTCAAGTAAGGAAACCTGAAAATATATTTAGGGAAGCCCCTGAGTCACTTTGTCCCTCTTCCCAGTGTGGCCACGTTAAACAAGATCTCTGTTTCTCCTCCTCACTGTTAATTTGACTCCTTTAACTGATTTATTAAGGATGTGTGGCTGAACCCAGATTGTTAGGGCACAAGCTGTGAGGCCTAAGGTGGGTAACAACTTCAGCTCAATGTTTATCTCCATTACATATTCACAATGGATTAGCCTAACTGCTTCCATCTCTCATTCTTTCAGTAACCTGGGTAGACTAGAAAGCCTCACTCTTCAACTCCTGGATCACAGCAGAAGGACAGAAGACTTGTCACTTCATATTGCATTTGCCAAATTAAGTCACAGATATGATGCCAGTCAGTATGGTAGAGAGACAGAAAGAGGAGTCCTTAATCATAGATGATAATGCACTCAAAGTCATTGTGATTCAATAGATGCTAGAAATATTTTATGTGGTCTGATTGTTTCCTCAACTTCTTGACTGATTTTTCTATCATGGATTTTACCTAGTCACCAATATTTCATCATTTGCAGTTATATCTTTAACTTTTGGTATCTTCATATAATTTGTCTATAAATGAAATTTGGAAAGTTGAGATAAAATATTTTCAAGTCAATTTATTTAATTTTCAAAAGAAACCTCAACATTTTCTTCTTTCATTCTCTAAGACCTTTCATAAACCGGTACAAACATTAGCAGTTGAAAAAGCTCACTGTGGGTCATCCTGAAGAAGTCACATTCTGGATGACATTTATAAGATTATTGCCCAATAATTCATGATCAGTAACTCTGAAGTACATATTAGAATGTAATTTATGATTGAATAATTTGATATAAAGATAAATATAAAGAAGGTAAAAGAAAAGGCAAGTGTTAGGGATTGAAGAGATGCAAGAGAAGGAGAAAGATAAAAATGGTATAGAGAGAAGAAAGAGAAAAAGAGAGAGAATAAGAATATAATATTGAGCAAGAAAATTTGGTATTTCAGCATCTTCCAAGCATAGGAGACTATAGCAATGAAATGCTGGTTTCTTCTAGAAACTTTTTTTTCCCCTACATTAGAAATATAACATTAGTTGCCAGTTGCTTTTGCATGAACAAGTTTCCTTTGTAATCCATGGTAATTATTTCTCTCTCTATGTAGGTATTCCACTACCATTAAAACACATTATTTCTCGGCCAAGATGGTGGTGGTAGCTAATTTGTACTTTCAATTCTTATTCTGTACCTGTCTGGCCAGAACAGATATTTTGGAACCTAGTTGTCCAAATGCTGTTCATCCCTCAGGAATCATTGCATTTGTGTATTATTTTACTTTTCCAGTTTCAGGGCACCACTATAAATTTTCTGCTGCCTTCTTGTTGTATACTATATTCATAGAAAATACTCTTCCAAATTAAAATAGCAAAACAAAAATTAGAGAAAAATGCACTGTGAAATATCCAACTAATACATTCATGATTTCAGTACTAAATGATAATTTCACAATCACAAATATTATTTGTGATCTTTTTTCCACAACCTATCACTAAAGAAAACCAACAGGGGTGAAGAGAATAGAGAAGATAAATTTAGCATGTAGTCATTACTCTTAATTTCTTGATTCAATATTTAGGTTTCTCCCTGAAACTTTTCCATTACTGAATCTCATCACATACTCTGTATTCCAACCATTAATACTTCTATTATCAGCTTCATGACTAATGATTTAATTCAAGGCATTTCCTAAAAACAGATCAAATAGAACTTCCTGGTGAATTTTATTATCAGGTGTGTTTGAAAAGAAAAGGGTAAAAGCTGGTAAGATTGTGTGGGATTCTGGGGTGTGATGTTGCCTTTCACTAAGACAGAAGTTCTCTGCAGACACTCAAACTGTGAACCAAAATAATCCCTTTCTCCCCAAATTGCTTTGGTCAGAGCATTTTATCATAGCAGCAGGGAAAGTAATTAAGAAAAACCCTGTATGTCTAGCATGTCAAATGGACAGTTTTGGGGTACAAAGTCTGGAACTCAAAGAAGAGGCTTGGGTACAGTGGTATTAGAAAAAACATATAACTGAAGGGATTGTATTGGATTGTATCCAATAAAATAAAGGAATAATATTGAATTGAAGTAGTCTGTGGACTAAACAGAAAAATAGTCATCAAAAAAGTACTTATTAAGGCAAAGAAAAGGTAATGTCATGGAAGATGGAAAAAACAATGTCATTTCTCCCAAGAAGTTTTGTGAAAAGTAGACCAAAGCAATGGATGGAAGCAATGGAGGGAAAATACAATATCAAGTAAGGATTGATTATAAAGATGATGGGTATCATACCATGATTGTATGCTCACAAAGGTACTCAAGGGAATGAAAGAATTAAAAACCATTGACAAAGCAAGATTGAAAGTAGAGCAAAGATTCTTCACAATAATAAGGATACAGGAGTTCTATGAACAACTATAGGAATCTGTTTAAATATTTATAGTGAGAGACAAAGGTGAAAGTGTTTTATGATGGGAACTCGAGGACATACACTTTTTACTGCTTCCACTTTCTGCATAAAATAGCAGACAAGTTTTGTCAGATGAGAGTAAGGACTAACTACAGAGATGAAAAAAAAAGAACAGATGGTTGAAATAGCTGTGAATTGTCAAGAAAAATAAAATAAGAATTCCGGACAGTACTGCTGACTCACTTGAGACTGTGGTCATGATTTTGACTAATACCAGTCAGCTTAGTTGTGGATGTCTTCTGGAAACACTTTTTCTACAGTGAAGCGTGAAGGATCATTGGTACATTTTCTGTGTGGAATGATACGTAAAAACATGGTGAAAGCGATGACAACCCCTCGCCAAACTGAATTGCTGTGCTTTCTGTCTGTGATGATGGATTTTATTGTCAATTTTCCACAAAGTAGAACCAACAAGAGTAGGGAGCCTCAACTAAAAATTGCCCTGATGTCCTTGTCAGATGTGGGAAGACTCATCATGAATGTGAGCCATAAGCTCTCCCTCGCCAGTCTTTCTTAATTCCCACATCCAAGATCGTTGCTTATGGCAGTTATGGACCTTTCCCAAAGGGAGACAAAAAAGCAAAAATTAGTACAATCGTTGTCATAGGCCAGTGTCAGTTTTATCTTTACAGAGTCAGAGGACCTGGTGATAATCTGTCTGTTGTTGCCCCTTGTTATCTCCTTCAGCTGCTTGTGGTGGATCCTCAGTGTGATACCAATGGCCTTCACTGCTGTGGAATAGGTTTTCATCTTGTTTTGACAGGTGTTGGGGTTTACATGCTGGGTTTTAAGGTTAGAATGGTGCCTCCAGAATGATATCAGTCAGGTAAAATCTGTAGTCTTGTTATAGAGTGTTGGGAACTGAGCAAGGTTATCAGCCTCTCCAGTGTGTAGCAGTCACTGTTGGGCTACTCTGACTGTAGAGGTGACCAGCCTCAAGGATGGATTGACTTCAGGTTTCTCAAATGTGAGACAACTGTTACTATTTTAACATAACTGATTTAATGAATTCTCTGTTTTTTTTTCTAATGAATATCTATATCTGTTTCTATCTATCTCTATCATCTATCTAATATATATATATACATATCTACACACACACACACATACACATACACACACATATATGAAGAAAGACACATGCAGCCAAACAAACAAACAAAACTTCAGTCCTCAAAAACACACAGACCAAATTGGAGAGGTGCCTACTGAGCATATCAAAGTGGACTCTAGTTGCCAGTCTCGCCCAGTCCCTACTCACGAATACCTGTTACAGAGTTGTCCAGGCTGGCATACCCTGCCCACTCCCCTCAATCTTCCTGAGCTTCATTTTCTTGCCCCAGTTTCTCTTCTCTCTATAACCCAGCCATTTTGACTATGTGTCCTCCTGGTTGTATCGCTGCTCTTAGTCTCCCAGTCCTGGCTCCTCTCTTTTATCTCCATCTTCTCTTCCTCCATCAACTCCCAACCCCATGACCCCATTCAGTCTGCTGGCCTGATTCAGTCTGGACCCTTCCAGATGCCTCTGGCTGTTTTCTCCCACATATTTGCACTAAACCTTCTCCTTGACCATACCTAGGAGTATCATGTGCTCATTTTTTTTCATTTACAGGCATATGTGCTTTCCAATTGAAATCTGAAATGGCTACAGCATGAAACCACAGTGTGCACTGCCCTTACTCCATGTGGATTGAGTTTGGTTTTTATTACAAAGGCTGAGGGAGCCTTAGTCTCCTCTCTCCTCCCACCCCATCTACCCCAGTGTCCTTGACTTGAAGCCAGTTTGCTGTGTGCATTAGAGTATAGCTAAAACATTCTTCTGCTCTCTTGCCTACAAAAACCAGAGCCTGTCTTTGGGAATGTGTGTGAAAGAACCTCCCACATGTACACATACTCATAATATGGTCCAAGAAATCCCTGTCATTGTGTATACCCACAGCTAACAAAACAGAAAAACTCTGAGTGCAACACACTTCCACAGGTCAAAAACTGCTAGAACTTTCCATGTGGGAGGATGTGGTCTTATTGTTGTAGAGACGGCTTGGGGGAACTGGAGACTGTGGAGGTGGAAGATGTTAGAACTTGAGAAGAAACTTCTAAGGATAGGGGCCAGAGCTAGCATGTGTGAGGCTTTGGCCCTGCTTCATGCACAGCTGTGTTGTAAATGATGGACCATCATTTCTTGGATCACGCTCAGCTTGGGTCTCAGGACAGCTAAGGTGAATAAAACTAATGTTACCTTCAGCTAGCTCTTCTCCAAAATGTGGATTTGGACAGACCCTGAGACTGTTGAGGTCTGCCATCACAGCTGCAATGACTCCAGATCATGTCAGCATGGTGTGCATTATATGTCATGTACTTCCTAGTTTTCTAATGTGTGGGGGAAGCAGGACCCTCTGCAACTCTACTGATCTGCCTTTATCTCTATCTCTCTCTTTCTCACACATCCTAAGATTGTTTGGGGAAGTGTTTGGGCCATCTGAAACTTTTTTCTAACTCATAAAAATGGAACTATGGTTTCAACATAGGGCGTTTACCCATTCACTTCCAACCATCAGATAATAATGGAGCTCCTTTTGGGTTAGAAAGGCTGAGTAAGCAGTGGTCAGTTTTTGCATTGTCAGGGACAAACCCAAGTATTCTTATCACACTGAGCAGCTATATTTGAAATTAGCAAATGCCATAGGCATCTGTTCAGAATTAAGGATATATAACTTTGACATTATATTTATAACTCCACAGAAATTATTCTACATTTCAGCCCAGTTTTGAGTCATACATTGTAGGAGATAGAGGCCAAATTAGCAGTGAAGAAGCTCAGGAATTAAAAAACAAAAACAAATAAATTTTGCAGCTTGGTCAGGAGATAGAAGAATATTTACCCATTTCACTAGGCTGCCTTTCTCCCAAGGAAATCACAGGTCTCTTATTAATATTGTAGTGGTAACCAATGTTGAGGGAAACTGAATCAGAAAGGAAACCATCATTTTTGTCATCTCACATTATGAGGCCTAAGTAGGCAGGGAGCAGCAGCTAATGGGTAAGGTGAACTTCCATTGTATCTAGAACATTTTATAAGTAGAATAAGTTTGAAATTTATGTTAACTGGTGAGTGTTTGAGGTTTAATTTTAACCTAAATGAAAGGGTTCACTTGAGGAATTCTGAAAAATAATTACCAAATCAAGCACAATGAACTTCTAACATTTTTCTGCTCCCAATGCATTTCCTTAAAAAATTACACTGTAGCCAGAAATTCATTCCCTTAAAGAAGCCTTTGATCATGCTATTCAACACCATTAAAAAATGTGGTGGATGTAAGCATCATATATGTAATATGATAAAAAGAAAGCTCATAAAATTCTTGGCAAGATCACCTAAAGCAGCAAGTATCCCCAGCACCCTCCCTACCAGCGACAGCATGTCAATCTGAGTTCATTCTTGCCATATTCTTTTAGAGAGGGGCACTGAAGAAAGCAGAGCCCTGCTAGTTGTTAGCACCAGTCAGTATGGGCAGGTCCCTGACAGAACTGCTTTGGCAGCATCACCTTTGCTGGATCAGGATCCTTGAGTATATGGAGCCAGCAATCGCTGCTCAGTCACAGCCAAAACTATATCCAACCACATCAGCGTTCAGGTAGAAGTAAATGAAAAATCCACTCTCAATGGATGAGCTCCAGTGGACTTAATCAACTAAGAATATGACCAAGGAGAAGGAGACATTGCAGGAGATTAATATACTTTGAAAGGAAAGGCCTTTCTATGGGGCTAGTTCCAGGAAGAGCTAGTGTAAGGGCTGGGAAGGGAAAGACCATCTGTGCTTTCCTGAAAAGTGTTTAAATTTCTTCAACGTCATAACCAAGATACTACACAAATAGCAAAAACAAACAAACAAACAAAAAAACAACCTACATCTTAAGAGTGGCCTGACAGCAGGAACTGAAGTAAATGAAAGCAATAATGGAATATTTCCACATCCTCTTTAAAACTGACCAAATTTACCTTCCAATTCTACTAAATGTTGTTGGAGGTGAACTTCATTAGATTTTTGGACCTCAAACAATTGAACTTCCAAAAGTACCTGAAAACTTGGGTTGTCCCCCCCCCCACACATTCTGTTACCCTCCGATTGTCTTTTATTCTGAGGTCACTATGGCTGCTCATTTTCTTTTCTCTCTTATTTAGTTAGTGTGTGATTTTTGAGATATATCTCGACCTACGTATTCCTGGGTGCCCTCGTACTGTTGTGTAAACAAGGCTGGACTCAAGCTCCTGACACTGCTTCTCCCTCAGTCTCCCAAGTGTTGAGATTGTAGGCACACACGACTATCCACGGCTATTTTTAAAATCTATATTCTAAAAAAGTAATCTGGCCAGCAAGGTAAGTCAGAAGATAAGGCACATGCTGCCAAAGCCTGAGCATCTGAGCTTGATTTCCAGGACCGACGTGGTGGAAGGTGAGCAGTAATCCTGCAAGCTGTCCTCTGAGCTCCACATATGCCATGGTGTCCATGTACACACACACACACACACACACACACACACACACACACACACACACGGTAAATACATGTTTTAAAGAAATACCTTTTTCAAATGTCAGTAGAAATTCATTTCTCTTGAATTTCAGTCACCTAATTTATACTAGTTCTACATGGCCTCTTTAGGTCTGAAAGCATCATTAGGTACCATATTTAGTTTTTTTCAAACTCTATCATCTCTTTTACTGTATTTTCTCTTTCTACTGTATTCTCCCCCCCCCCATGTGTGTATGTGTTTGTGTGTGTGTTTCTACTTCTTCCTTTCATCCTTTTGATTCTAATTTTAATTTGTTATCCTTATTTGGTCTATACTGCTCATATCCTGGGTTAATTAGCTTTCTGTGACTATAGAAAAATACCTGAGTTAATTTAGTTATCAAGGCAAACATTTATTTTGACTCCATACCCATGTTTCTGGGTGTCTGACAGTGGTACCAGAAGGCAACAGTAGGGAGTTTGACCTATAATAATCCATTTGCATCATGAACCAGGGATGGAAGAAGAGAAAGAGCAAAGTGCCAGGGTCTCAATTATCCTGATTTAATGGCATGTATCCCATGTCCTCAAGATCTTCCAAAGGATCTCTATAGCATACCTCTATCTAACAGGTCCCAGCAACTCTAAACAGTCCCAACCTGGGGACCAAGCCTTGAACAACAATGGACCTTTAGGGATACTTATCAAGTAAATAGGTTATTGTAACTATTTTCAAAATCATTTTCACCCATAATTCCTATTACAGTGCGAGCCTGTTAGAGAAGCAAGAGTAGCATTATGAAATATAAACAAGAATGCATAAGTAGTAAGGATAAATTTGTCAGTCCCTGATGAGTGGGCTAATGAGTCTTTTTAAAGGCTGAATTAAACAGTGCAATTGTTAATTAACTCTCGTGATGGGAAATAACTCATAACACAGCACCACTTTACGAAGAACAGCATTTCTACTCTCAACAACACACCATTTATCTCAATGTTTTTGCCCTCATTGTCAAGTCTGTTTGAAGAATTGAATTTATTAAAATTTCAACTCTTTTCCCTTTTACATAGTTTTCGTCCTTGGGATATAAAAGTCCACTAGTAGCTCACACAAAAGATGCTAAAGAACCAAGGAAGCTTTTTCTCATTAAGGAATTCTACTAGGAAAAATAATGTTTCTCATAGTTGGTGATTCACACGACTGCCGTGATTCTACAAGACATGAATAAATATTTCTTCACCTTAATTACTAAGTGTTCACTTAGGAAATGCACACTGTAGGGTGACTAAAGGAGTTGTCTTTAGTTATCTTTTGTTTCCAAGGAAAGTAAAAAGGAAATGCAAAGTTATGACATCTAGCCAGCCAAGGATTGGAATTACCCAACAACAACAAGAAAACAAGGGGGTCATAAAAAACAAAAGTAGTTTATAGATCCTCTTTTCATTGGGTTCTCATTGTGAGAAGGACTCAGGGTTTATCCATGCTTTCATTGGTATAGAGCTCAGGCATTTTAGGAGCTTAATGAATATGCTTTGAATAAATGAAAATTATTGCCAGTATTAAACAGTTTAAATAGTTACAGTCAACGTGGATAAATTGGGACATTGAACTCTTCTTATTAGTTACTCCTTACAAGATTATGAAAGCAAAAGCTGGACTTCATTTAAAAGTCGAGTCCTTTGTATAGCATGGATGATCAGGCCAGGAATGACTCAAAGTTCATTATCAAGCTCTCTCCCATGTGGATTTGTTGAAAACCCTTTCCTGTTTGCTCATGAGTCTTCTAAGAAAGCTTGTGTGAAAGAAAAGATCTTATAATGCTCATTTTATGATCGTAGAAAATGATGGCGTGCAACTAAATGGCAAGTCCTGTAACAGTCAAGTATGAGGTGAAGAGGAAACCCTGGCTTTCTACTTCTAGAGCAGGTCTGTGATCTGAGCTCACCTGGAATAAAGACTGAGAGTCCTTGTTAGCTCCTGAGGCATGTCCTACAAGTCAGTGTATATTTTACCAAGGGATTAGCATTCATTGCAAAGCAAACCCCACCTTGATCCTTATGACGCCCATTAAGTCACTGAACTCAGCAAGTTTAGTTTTTAAGAATGACTGGATTTCCAAGAAGCCTTTACTAATGAATTTTACTGAGAAAACAAGTTTAAACACACAGAGCTGCATCTTTTCAATTTGAATATATAGAGCCCAAGAAGAAGAGTAGCTTCTAAATTTGGCAAAGCTCCAATTCCTTGTTCTCTGTAAGTGTCAATCATTCTGAAGCAACAACCAGCTATGAATCAGCAGCCACACGAATGAACCTTTTTGAAAATACTTTAATCTGATTTTTTTTATATCAAGTCAAGAAAAGCTTGGGGGAAACATTGTCCTTTGCATTAAGCATCACAAATGAGAATTTTACTTAGGTAGATGCTTTTTGCCAAGTAATTTGGAGAATGTACAAGAGTCCATTTTTTTTCTTTTTTTAATGACTATTTATTACTTCAAGCTACATCTCCATCACAGTCTCCTCCTTCCACCCCTCCGGGCACACCCTTCTACCCTCTCTCCCTTCTCCCACCTATCCTATTCCTCTGGTGTGGGGTGCCTACATATAAGCCCCACATCAGTTCAGCAGTCATATAAGGGCTAAGAGCTTCCTCTTGCACTGGGGGGGCCTACATAGTAGCACCCCTAGGGCAAATTGTCCCATTGATAGGTTACAAAGTCTATGTTCCTGGTCTTTTCAGTGTGCTGGTTGTAGGATAATTATCCTGTACTACATGAGGAAAATCCATTTATAAGTGAATAGATGCCATGTCCATCTTTCTGGGTCTGGATTAGCTCACTCAGGATGAGCTTTTCTAGTTCCCTCCATTTAGCTGCAAATTGCATGATTTCCTTGTTTCTGATAGCTGAGTAGTATTCCATTGTGTAAATATACCACAGGTTTTTTTTTGTTTTTGTTTGTTTATACATTCATCAATTGAGGGACATCTGAGTTGTTTATAGTTTTTGCTGTTACAAATAAAGCTGCTATGAACAAAGTTGAGGAGATGTCCTGTGGTTTGGTGAGGAATCATTTGAATGTACAGCCAGGAGTGGTATGACTGGGTCTTAGGCAGAGCTGTTGAAAGTATGGAAGGAAATATTGAAAGGAACATGATTGTATTTATGAATTTACAAATAATGGGGGTATGTATATACCTATCACAGAAAAAAAATGTTAGTTAATATTTACATACCTATCCTTGAGGAGAAAAAGAAAAATGCATGATTTGATAGTCTCAAAACCCATCAATACCATCCATTCAAAGTCTCTAATCAATAATCCATGGAGGGTGGTATGCTCTCACAACTCCACCATCTAGCCAGCTGAAACAAAAGGATGAGAATACATGTTCAAGGTTAGCCTAGGCTACATAGTAAGATATTGTTTCTTTTGGTTTTTGTCCTTAAGAGACCTTCTAAACCAAGCATCATATTTTTTCCTTGCATAGGGACCACTCACTCTCAAGATACCAGTAGATAGATTCAAAGTGATTTGCAGTTTACATAGAAAACAAGTGCATTTTTAATCTTACTAGTTATTCTATAACTGAAATCTTCACATTTTCTTTTAGTTTGAATGGAAGGAAGCAACCACATTAGCTTAGAAGTGTGTCTATTACTTTTTTCAATAGAATTTGCAGTTATTAATGTTTATTGGTGATATCTGGGATAGTTGTTGGATCAACTGGTAGATATGTTTATTTCCAATATTTAACTTTCAAAAATTAATTATCATAAATATTTTCTTAACATTGTGAGACTAATTATACTTGGTTTTCTTTGCCATGAAATATTGCATTAAAAAAACATTATTTCAAGTCACACAAGATTTTGCCAGTCTGTAAAAGGTCAGAATTTCCATTTTAAGTTAACCACTGGCATCTGGAATAGAGTTATCGATATATTTCATACAAATTGGTGATGAGTGTTTCCTTAGCAGACAGTTTGGAATATCCTCTCACATTTTAATGAAATCAGTATACTGTGACTTTGGTGGAAATGCATTGATGAGGAGAGTGTCCTGTTAACTAATTTTCCCAAAGAGCGCTAACCGGATATGTTTTTAAAGCAATATTACATTGCATGTCTTGTATTAAAGGAATAGATATTTTCACTCACTAACTTCACACTAGTCAGTCCTCAAACTTGACAGATTTTGCACTTGTGAAATTCATCCATGTAGATCTACAGAGTGAAGTGGTTATGAAGATGAGGATGGGCCACTATTTGATTTTCTTGCTTAAGTGGTAGAGATTTAGATGTTCCATTTCATACCCATTATCAAAACTGCAGCCTGATTATTAAGTGGTGACGTAATGGTGCATTACACGTCCTTCACTACTTCTTCTGTTCTTTTCTCCCGTCTTTCTGGGAGAAGCACCACATAAATTGTGTTGAGCAGTGTGCTTCTTTACTCATAAGTTGGCAGATTCATCTCTTGATGCTTCCGCAGCAAATTCTTCTGATGATCTCAACATTGGGAAATACTTTTAAAACTACGAAGTTTTAAAAACCTGTGCATAGTTTATGAAGTTGTAGAATAATAAGATATCTGTTTTGCTTTGGTTTTGGTTTTTTGTTATGTTTTGTTTTAGTGGATTCCTGACTAGGACTCCACGTGTGTGCTATGTGTGCTGTGTATATGTGTGTGTATGTGTGTGTGATGTGTGCATATGTGTATGTATGTGTGTTCTCTCTCTCTGTGTGATGTGCATGCAGGCATCTATGACTTGTGTATTTTTACCACAGCATCCTCGCATGCATCATTTCAAGCCACTTTTGATACCTTGATATCAAGCCACTGGATATTTTCACATCTGGCACTAAGAGTGAAATGAAAAAAAAAAAATAAGAAAAAGAAATTTGGCAGAGTAATTTAAAAGCTACATGAAAATTCTCCTAGTGGAAAATAACCATCAAAATTATTTTTCCCATTAGTAGACCACTCTCATTCATAAAAGAAAACGATGCTCTTTTTTCTTTCTTTTCTTCATCCTTTCTTCCCCTTCTTTGTTTTCTTCCCCTTCCCTTACTTTGCTCCTTCCTTTTGTCTTTCAATTTCTTCTTCCTTCCTTCCTTTCATTTTGTTTCCTGTTTTCTTTATTCTGCCTTTCTATTAATTTTTACTTTCATTACATTTTTCTTTCCCTCTTTGTGTTCCTACCACTATTTTAGATTCTAGTGACAAAACATTTAGCAGAAAACAAGAGGGAGGAGACAGACAGGGAGGAAAGTATGGAGACAGGAGACAGAGAAAGGCTGAGACAGAGAATGTGTTCGCTGTCATGTTGCCTTAGATTGCTTGTATTGCCTCTATATATTCTGATGGTGAGGACAGTCATCTAACAAGATCGATTGAAGTCAGTAATAAAGCTAAGCATAAAATATGTTAGTTCATGATAAACACTAAAAAGAAAATATAAAAGAAAGTCTGTGTAGCTCAGTGGAACAGCATACACAAAGCTCTGGGTTCATTCCTTAGCACAGACAATAAAAAATCAGAAGGGGAAGAAAAGGAATCTCTGGGAAGGGAGAAGATATTTAAAAATGTGGTAAAGTGGGGTCTCATTGATAATTTTTATAACTTTTCCAATAATCCCTGAAGGAAAGATGAGACTGGCTTCCAGTCTGTCATCAGTAAGATATGACACTCCAGGACAAGGAACATACTGTTTGTCCTTTTATGCAGCCATATTACACAAGTACAATTTACATACAAAATGGTGCATATTTAATGTATACAACTTGATAAGTCCTGAGATATGAATACCTACATAGGTTCATAGCCTTTGCCACAGCCAATGCCATAAGCATCTGCCAGGTCCAAAAGTTCCCATTTGACCTCAGTGATGGTGATGATGACAGTGATTATGATGACATATATGTGTATTTGTGATACAGCCATCGATCATGGAGGTCAACATGGCTGGAAGAATAGGAAAGAAGAAGAACATCAGAAGTACTTAAGAGTATTGGCTTTGGTTTTACAGAAGGAACGACTGCACAGTCTGACCAGGAGTGACCTGCTTTGGTTTCCATCTAAAGCAATAACTTATTAATATAACATGACCAGATTGCTCAAGTGAGCTGGACTCAGATAAGGAAAATGAAGAATCAGTTGGATGCATCTGTTGATGCTCGTGAGAGAAGACAGCACTTTAGACCCAGGGGTAACAATGTAAGTGGAAATAGCTGTGTCCTTGATGTGGTTTTAGGAAAGACAATGGAGTTAGTGGGTGGTTTGATATAAGAAAAAGGAAATACATGATCATTAACAGAAGACTTGGGGGTAAACGAAGTTGTTATAATGAATAGAGACTCAAATCCATGAAGTTGCCTTGAATTCATGTGCATTTGGGAGCTAGTAGTTTCAAATAATTGAGTTATTAACTTAGAGCTGCATCTTAATGCATCCAGTGAGAGTTGTCCAGTAATAAGCTGGATATATGAGTACAAATTTTTTACTTGAAATTCACACAGAGGGCTTCACAAGGGATGTGAATTTGGGGGTCATCAGTATCTACATGGCAGCTGATGGCACAGGTGTTTTGGGGAGGACAGAAGAATGTGTAAATTTATAACATAGATGGGTAGGAGGCCAGGGCCCTGAAAAAATGAGAAAAGTGGCAAAAGTCTTTGGAAAGAGCACTGTGGGAGGGAGGGGACTGGTGGCAAAGATGCTTCTTGGGTTTTCCACACTTTGCAATGAAGGCTGTAAGTGTTAGCAGGGATTGTTTAGTCCTGGAAAAGTCTTTAGGAATGACATTGCTTACTTCAAATATGTTCAAAGATGCAGAGAAGTGTACCATATGTGGTCCAATTGATATTTTTCTCTTGAGTCTAGATTCAGACATGCCGGATGCAGAATGCTAAAAATACACCATGCTGAAAAATGGACACACAGAATACTTTGTGTGTGTTTTTCACAGTTTTCTTTGACATTAAACTAAGTGTGGAGGGTAGTGTTCTCCTTTTCCTTGCACTTGGTATGGTTAATGCTGAATGTGTGGGGACTACAACTGTACCATGTGACAGATTGTGGTGTCACACACAAAGCACTCTGCCTCCACAGCAGAGATGAACAGAAGGAAAATATGGCTAAGGAAAAAAACCAATTTACTCAGCTGTAAGTAAGTAGGGTCTACAGAGGAGATGTCATGAAAAGTTACCTATGGGGAGAACAGCTCCCACAGATTATTCCTTTATACACCGTGACTTCCAAGTGTACAATTTTTTTTTTTTTATATTTTGAGCTGTCTCCACCAGTATGGCAACAGTCAGACATATTCGCAAAAGCAACCTGTTTTTTTTTGTTTTTTTTTTTGCTTTAAAAATAGAATTCAACAAAGGCAAATTTTTAGATTGAAAACAGGATGTTCTTGGGAACTCTAACAATGATACTTATAAGATAATACTTATAATAGCCTCAGTCAGGAAAGAAATCGAGGGCCTGTAAGACGGCTCAGTAGGTGTTTGCTGCCAAGCCTGATGACCTGAGTTCAATCCCCAGGACCCACACCAAAGCCAAAGGAGCCAGTCAACTCAATAAGGTTGTTCTGTGATTACATACATATGCCATGACACTCACATACAATCATACATACATAGATTCATACACATAGACACATCATCTATGCACACAAGTAAATCACACATACATATATGCATGCACACATACAAACATACATACACATAGATACATCATCTGTGCACACAAGTAAACCACACATACATACATGCATGCATACATACACATAGATACATCATCTATACACACAAGTAAATCATATACACACACACACATATATACATATATACATTTAAAGTACTTGAAAATAGATAAGACAGATTGGTTCTTGGTTCTGTAAAACTGTGTTCAAAATTTGGAGGACAGAAATATCTGGAGAAAAAGATTCAGCATTCTGTAAACTGCTGGTGTATTCGAATGAAGGGTTTTTTTTTTTTTTGTTCATTTTGTGTTTTAGTTTGGTTTCCTTTGAAGTGTGTCAGCAAGCAGACATATACGTGCTCTGCCACAAGCTACATCCCCAGGCTTTTTACTTTGTGAGACAGAGTCTTGCTAGGTAGCCTGGCTGTTCTTGAATTCATGTATGCTTGCTTTCACCTCACACTCATGGCAGAATCCTACATGGTTCTCCTGTGCCTTATGGGGCTCCAACCTCCCCCCGGGGCACAAGTGGAGGAAGGCAGGACAGGCAGTCATAAACCATGTTGCTTCTTCAACAGCGTATATCATTAGTCATAAGTTAAGAAAGTTTTGAGAGAAGGTGTGCAAATTTTTAACTAAAATGAGTTTTCAGCTATTTTGGGAAGCTTAAGAGTTGATAGGGGGTAGAGGGTGAGAGGGCGGGACTGAGAGGGGTGGAAAGAGGACACTGTGATGGAGATGTAACCTGAAGTAATAAATAAATATTTAAAAAAAGAGTTGATGCTTTCTCTTCTTCCAACTTGTAAGTGGTGACGTAGGGACACAGTAAGAATGCCAAGCTCTGACTTGGGCAGAGGAAAGTACCTTTTATTGTCTGGCCCAGTCTCCTTATTGGATCCGTGAATGGCTCCATCTCTTTCTGAGTTTGCTGCACACTCTCCTCATCCTTTTTCTACTGATACTGTTAACTATTTGGAATTGTTAGGTTCTCTGTAGATAACATTTTCATAAAAATTCAGAACATTAAGTAAGTTATATGCTTCCTCAAGCTGGGTGAAGACATGTTTCTCAGGCCTTGTTTCATACTGATGCAAGGTATAAAATTTCATATTCTCACTTATTTATGTTTGCTCTGGAGAACATTTGTTCTAGGTAGTTTGTGTGCAATGGCATTTAAATTCTAAGGTTCGGGGTGCCATCTGTGAGGTACAAGCTAATGACAAACATCTAAAAGTATATTTTCAAAATGAAATTGTGAAGAACATCTCTCATTCTATTCTTGGATATTGCTCTTAATAAATATTAAATAAAATACCCAGAAAATTGAGCTTGACTCCTCTTATGAAAACAATGTCGATAAGGAAAGTTGAACTCTGTTCAGTTTTATATGCCTTTTTCTGAGTTAAAAGTTGTTTATTTGTGTCAAGTGGTTAACTCTGAAGACAAACATACAAGTAACATTATATGTATTGAACAGGTTATATTTAGGAATATATACATACATATACACATATGTATGTGTATATATACATATATATGTATGAAATAACAATTATTGAATAAAGAGATCATGAATCTGATGGAGAATGGGAAGGGCATATAAGAAGGTTTAGAGGGAGGAAAGGGAAGGAAGAAATGTTGTATTTATATCATCATCTCAAAAAAAAACCATTGCTATAGATAGCAGCTGCTAGGAGAGGCAAAGTCAGTTTCTTAACTGGTGGGTTGACACCCTTCACTAAAGGCCACACATGCAAGAAAGTTTAATGTTACCCTGTTTGCCTTTCAACATTATACTGCAAGTACTAACAAATGCAGTGATAGAAGAAACGGAAACATGACATAAATTACAAATAAATAAGCAAGATTTGTAGTAGTGAAGGTAACAGACTAAATATCAATCAATAAGTAAATGTATACAATTTTACATAATAAAATTATAAAGAAATACTGTAGACTAATAAGTGAGTATCCTAGGTAACATTCATTGGGGCATCAATAAGAGGCTGGCTGCTTGTTTTTCTATTTCAGAACCCTATTGAAGTAGGACACTTAAACTGACTGCAATTCTGTTCTATTTATTTGTATAACAGTGGTGAAAATGTAAAGGTCTGGTAAGATTGAGGTAAAATATACTTGTGTACATGTGTACATATGTATACACATATGACTATATAGGAAATAAAAATCTCTTGTACTACATATAAAAGGACCCAGAAAATTCTATGATAAAACACTGGTGTGATAATGAATCAATGATTCTGTGTCTCTGATAATAATTAAGGGGCTGTTTTTACAGATTCATGTCTAACAATGTCAAGTTGCTGAGAGTGGTGGAAATACACAACAATCAGTTGATCACTCAGGACCTTGACAAAGCCAGTTCAACGTGAAGTTCCTTGAGTATTTTGTGGTACTGGACACAGACTCAATGGCTACCCTTCAGCCACATCCTCAGCCCATCAAGCTTTTAAACATTAGTAGGAAATAAATTGGAGGCTATGTGAACCGTAGTCCACAATTCACAGAAGGGTTTTGTTGGTGAAGAGAAAGCAGCAGTAAGGGCATCATGTAGAGGGAATGGGGAGGGTTCTATGGAAAAGGCATGAAAAGATTTTCAGCTTGTGAGAATATTCCAGGGATGAAGCATTTAACACACTGGAAGGATGAGAATCAGGGCTCACTGCAAACATCTGGGAGAACATGGGAGAGCTGTGGATCAGGATCCCAGGTGGAGAACTGTTCCTTGAACGTGAGAAGCAATATGAAGTTGAGCAAGCTATCTCCCAGAAGACAGGGAGACAGATGGAACAAAGAAAGAAAAGCAATGAGTTCTATCCTGCTTAGTTTCCAATCAGCCTTTCCCAGAAGGAATACTTGGCCAGGAAATGAGGAAACAGACAGGTGGTCCAAGGTCTACTGAGTAATGTTAATACAGAGCTGTTTGATTATTCAGGTCTGAGTTTCAGGACAAATAAAAAATGGAGGAGTGCAGATTAAAAGCAATTACTGCAAATTTATGAATTGCATCCTGTTGCCCAGACACCAGTCTCCTGACCTATATTTCTCCCTCCCTTGGCGAGCAGAGCTGGAGCACGGCCTATATGGAGGTCATTCTAACACCACCACCAAGCTGAAGCAAGAGCAGAGCTTCAGAGAACTCCCATGGGTGGGATTGCTGAAGCTGAGCTTGTGATCATTTGTATAAGCCTGTTTAACAGAGGAGGAGCCCAGTTCTCACACAGCTCCACAACAGTCATAATTACTGATTGGTGATGATCTTGGGCTCCCCTTTCCTCTCCAAGTCATTATGTGTTCTCCTTTTAAAAATCATGGTGCATTTCCTTCTCTTGTAAAGATGTGATCTTCTTCCAGGGCCTTTGTTCCTTGATCATTGCTGTTGCCTCAGTGTAGAAAACATCTAATCTTATTCAGTTGATAGATGAATTGCAGCAAGTCCAGGACACTTTCTTTCTTTATTACACTTCCACAGAGAGCACTTCCAGGTGAAATTGATAATTCTAACAGTGTTCTCCAAGCCAGCAATGTTGTTGTGAACCCTGCTCCCTCACCCAGAGTAGCATACAACTCTTACACAGTCTGCCTTCAATGATGAGGCCAAGTCAATGTGTTTAGTTAGTTCTCCCTAAAAACCAAACAAATATAAAACCTAAATAGATTTTTATGACAAGAGTAAAATAATGATGAAAAAAGGAGAGAGAGGGAGATTGAGAGCGAGAAAAAGAGAGAACAGACTGGGCAAAATCCTCACAACAGGGAGCTTGGTGATCTGTTTATGTACATTGACATTTATGTCAGTCTCTGGACCTTTCTGTTTATGTTTATCTCCTTTTTTATGCTCCCCAACCAAAACAAATATCTAGGAAAGATTTACAAGGTTGGCTGCTGGAACAGTTTTGGGAATAGAGTAACTCCTTGAGACCCTTCAGTTACTCTAGGAAATCCTCTAATTTTTTTGTTTTGTTTTCTGGTGAAAATAAAGATGAAAATGAAATACTGTGGGGTCATTTGTTCCAGGATGGATTGAATTAAATTATCTTCTACTCCCTCTAAAGTGAAATCCTTCTTTATTCTGAGAAGCCATCCCTACCTTGCATGTGTCCATTTCAGAGAAGCCAGGGAAAACGCAGATGCAGCCTGTGTGACAAAGGCCTCTGTGGTAGAAGTCAGGCCTCTTTAGTGAATTAGAATGCAGTTCAGCTTAGCATCTGGAAGCACATAAGGAGGAGGAGCTTGGCTTCTCTTTAACATGCTGAAATGGACAAAGCTCAGTTGAGGCCATAGTTCTGTGAGAAACATGAAATGCCTTGTTGAAGGGGCATTGTTAAGAAACCACACCAGCTGCAGATGACATTGGTTGCCGCAAGAAGCCATGGGATCGCTGGATATCATGAGGAATCTTGTAGGCCCTCTAGACTACCAAGGATCGCTAGATGATGCAATATATAAATGAAAGAGCTCCATGAGGTGCTCTCTTCTGCTTGCTCTTTCTGTGGCCCTCACAGCTGAGACACACACTGGAGAAGTGCACGGCAAGGTATAGCCTACGCAAGCCTTTAGACTGCAATGGTCATAAACTGAGGTGGCGTCCAAAAGAGAAAGACTTTTCAATGCAAGTCAGCCCGAGAGAGACCTTTTGCCATAATTTAGCCTATTAAAGTTGGCAGAAAAAGCAGGTGGAGTTCAGAAGCCAAGTCACTCTGAGACACTTTAGGCCACGAAGCATGCACGGACTGAGGAGACTGTAGAAAGGAGTGAAGGAAGCCAACCTCAAGCTAGCAGTTATAACAGACTGAATTTTATAACCTCATCACAATCTAGCAGTTCAAATAAACTGGCCATAGAAACTGGCAAAGTTAGGCCTAACAGATGCTAAGTTTGAAAGGGACTGCCTGCTGGGACAGCCATGAAATCAAGTTATACTGCACTATTGCACAGACCTACGCTAAGAATAATATCCTTTTAAGAAAGTTAAAATAGGGTTAGTTAGGTGTTCTTAGACAGGTATTAGGATGTTCTTAGATAGGTATTAGGGTGTTCTTAGATAGGTATTAGGTTTTAGGTACTAGGTTATAGGATATCAAAGTTTTACAGGTGTTTGTTATGTGTTCTAAATAAAAATTTTCTGTTACAGGCCCACATGCAGAGTGAGGCCAGGGAATCAAGTCTTGTTTTAAGAGATTCAAATTCATATTTTCTCAGAATTTCCAGCATCTTTTTTTCCAAGCAGGATACCTGGTGGCGAATGTACAGATTAAAACTTTTTCAACTTTATGTATGTGCTAAGATGTCAAATCAGATATTCTATTTGTAGACAATTTTGTTATGATCCAAAGCCAAGTACAATTGTACCTTGTGTTTCATAGGCAGATAGCTCAGCACCTCAGCAGGAATAGTAGGGGAAGAAGCGGTTTAGAAAATTTGTATCCACAGATCCCTCCATTCCTCAGCACCAGGAGTCAGGAAGAAACAGGCTGACTGGAAGGCAAGGGTTGGGCTTTGTGAGTGAGAAGCAAAAGAAGTGTTTTCCCTTTTCTAATGCAAAAGCTGAGAACTGTAGCATCTCAGCAGGTTGAGCTTGGCTGAAAAACACTGGGTTCCTGCCTGTGTCTTTGACTGGTGCTAGGCACAGTCCTGTAAGTGGATCTTAGAGGGGCACTGGCCCTTGGAAGTGTGGAGGCTAATCACACCCCCAGCCCCTGAAACTTTCCTGTAAATTGGGAGGAGACATGGACATTGAGACTGGTCTTGAACTTACTGTTGCAAAAAACTCTATGTCACTAGCCCTTAAAGGGACACTGCTAAGGTATATCAGGGAGGAAAAGGTAGCAATGCTACTCCATCCCAAGTCCCTGGATCCTGGCAAGGATAAAAGCAGCCTCCAGTGGTTTCCACAGCAGCATGAAAAGTGTCTAGGGAAAGAGCAGAAGAAGGCGGGTTTTAGAGCTGCCCTGTGTCTGCTGGGCCAATCCCTGAAGGCTTAATTTAGAGAAAAGGTTGCCATGCCTAATCTGCTGGAAAAGGAAAGTTGCCCTATGGGGGTGTTTGCAACTATTTGGGTACAGGCAAGTTAATAGAATGTCAGAGAAAATGCCAGGCCCCCCACATGACACCAAGGGCAACATGCAATTTCTTTTCAGGCTCTAGTCAGCAACTAACCTAATTTTCTTGCCTTTTCAGTTCTTCAAAGCAAGAAAAGGAAAAGTTCTTCTTTCCTACCATGGAAGGGGGGGGGGGGGCGGAGAACCCTCAGGTACAAGCAAGACAACTGAAGAGAGAGATAGGCAGAGTTGCACAGCCACTGGAAATAAATCAGCAGGTCTCAGATTATTAAATAATTAATGGAAGGAATCCTGCAATGCTTTGAAAGAATAACCTGCTCAAAGATCACTGCTTGTTGATACACAAGCGAAGCTTCAGGGTGGTGCATGAGTAATGATGAGGATGGAAACAGAGGCCAAGAGTAGCCCAGAGCCAAAGGTGGTGGGGGAAGAATGGGGTATGAACACCAAAGAGGCAGAGAAAACTCAGATAATAGATCAATAACATTCAGAACAGGATTCATGGGAGAGCCTACTCTCCAAACATGGATACTTCAATATAGTCTACCTCCAAGGTTCATTTGCTAGGACATCCATAGACCTTTCATCAAGTCAGATTCTGTCCTATCCCCTTGGGCCTAGGAGGATCTTTTGTTTGCCTTGTGTAGCAGATGAGAAGTTATGCTTTACACCTTCTGAGGCTAAGGGATACAAAGGCCCCTTTCTTCTATGTACTTTTGGGAGTCTTCCTCTACAAACCCAAATATAATATCGATCTATGCAATCTAAGAAGAAACCCATGAAAGCCTATAAGAAATGATCCAAGGAGGGAGCAACGGGTTCCTTTCTCCTTAGCCTTCTCTGAGCTCCAGATGACAGCCAACATCAAATTGTCAGTCCTGTGAGTGAGTAATTTACCAAGAGACTCACACAGTGTCAAGAGACAGAAAGCCCAAAGCATGCTGCTGAACTGACATAATAGCAGCTGTACTTTCCAGCCACTAAGTTTTCAAGGAGTAATTTTATACACATCAAAACATTGCCAGAAGAGGACCACAAGGAAAATTATTTACTTTGCCACAGTTACCAGAGAGATTTCTGCAGTCCTCTAAGATAAGGGATTCTCATTTTTATCAACACACTATCTTGGGTTGTGCATGTAATATATTTTGTAGAAGAAGTGTTGGTAGGTTGAGACAGATGATATAAAACTGTATAGTATTCTAGAGACCGCTGAAAAGATTCCAGCTTTTTTTGAGCACAGGAATTAGAAATATAATTAGTTACCATATTAACAGTATCTTGTTCACTGATAGTCTTCGTATAATACCAAGGTTCCAAAAGACTACTTTGGGATATTGGAGCCATCTGAGTTCACAGCAGTGAACATTGCTCACACAATGAGAGTCACCTAATAACCCATTTCTCAGACTAGCTCCATTAACTGTATAAATGATGGTATGGATAGATGATGATGAACTGAATGTTTGTGCCCTGTCCTCTTTCAAATGTGGAAACCCTTGTCTTCCACTGTGGTATTTGGAGAAGACTTTGGAACACAATTGACATTCAATTACATTATCAAAATGGTCCTCTTATGATGGGGTTAGAGACTAGAGCTTGCTCTCCCCTCAAAAACCTTGAGAAAAACTTGTGAGAGGACAGTAAGAATGCAACCATCTGTAGATCCCCCATCAGAATCCAACCTGCTGGCTCTCTCATCATAAACATCCAGCACCTAAGAACTGTGAGAAAGCAGACATGTGCTGCTAAGCAACCAGTCTGTGGCATTTTGTTATAACAGTCCACGATAACCAGTATAGTAAAGCAATAACCATGGTGACAGGCAGGATAAATCAAGGTTAATTAAATATAATATTGAAATATAACTTTTTTTTTCAAAACTTTCTTCCTCAGTCCACCTCTACTTCCTCCTTTTGGGGACAAAGGTGCTAATTGCATAGTTCACTGCCTGAAATAGCTTAATGGCTGGTTTCAATTACTACTACTTTTTCACTTGTATTTCCAGTGGTCTATTTTTATATAAATCCAAGTAAGAACTCTAACTCTGAGAAGTGTGCCTGTCTCTGCTAATTGGGCCATCTTCTACATCTTTTGCATGCTGCTGTACTGGAATTAGAGTCTCCTATACTGTGCCTATTAGAAATTTTATTGGTAGCTATTCTATATATTGCCCTGGCCCGAAGGAAAAAATTGAATTCTTTGATCCTTATGATTCTTACCTGTTCTGAAGAAACCCTTCCATATGTAGCTATTTGTTTATTTAGTTATAAGTTTTATAGCTTGTTTTGCTTTTTTCTCATCATCAGATATTTTTCTTCTGTTTCTTCTTTTCAGGATTTAGCTATCTAATGATTTCACACATAAGCAATTATAGGAACAGTTCTCTGTTAGCTATCTATGCAGGCTCACATGAGTGAATGGTAGTTGTCAGGGTCCTCTGTGAAAACGTTTCACTCAGCTTGTTTCTCTTAGCTCTTGATGGGGCTCTGTCACCTCCACAGTCCTTGATGTGATCGTTTCGTTTTGGTGTTTTATGAGAGTGATCACCCACAGCAGAATGGTAGAAAGTTCAAGAACACCGAGTCTCATTTTTCATTTTGTTATGGTTTGCATCTTGAACATTCTTGGAAGGCTCATATGTTGAAGGGATAGTCCATGGCTGATACTGGGAGTAATTGAAATCATTAGGAGCTCAAACCTAATAGGAAGTTTTTTAGGCTGTTTTGTTTGTACTTTGGAAGAGGATGGGAGAGACCCTGTTTCTTCTTTCTCTCTTTTGCTTCCCAGATTAGTGAGATGAGCAGCTTTGCTTTCCAATGCTTATTCTATATGGACCTTAGCAAAGAGCAAAAGCAATGGGTTGGAGCCTACAAAACTGAAAGACAAAACTCTGCTCCTCATAACTTAGTTATCTCTGATATTTTGTAACAGTGATGGAAAGCTGACTGAAACATTTTCCAGGAGTTCACCATATCCTAACATTTTCTTTGATACTTGAACTATTTCTCCCTTGCTTACTGCTGATGATGCTAAGTCTCTTCTCATTTTGGCATATCTCACATCTGTTTTGGAGTAGAAGGCTTTATGGCTCAGATGCCTTTGTAGTCCCTGAGGGTGGTGCTAGCTCTCTGCCTAAACAAAGGTGTCATTTGCCACTTTTAACTCAACACTGCTGTTCAGAGGGAAAATAATTGTCTTATTGGCTACATCTCCATAAGACAAGACACCATCAGAACATCAGATCCTACCCCTGGAGCTTGCTGTTCACAGTTCAACTCATCTACAGTGAAACTAGGGCATGAAGATTGCTTTGAAACTCAGTTCTCTTTGACTTTGAACCATAAAACCATCTCTGTAAGAAATTTCTAATATCATCAAACTGAAAGACCAGTGAGATTACAGGTTGTCGTCTGACTCCACAATAGGATCCTAACAATAAAATACTATCACTTGGAGGAATAGTACCTCCCAGAACATAGAAACGTGAAGCAGATATCTTAGAAAGTGTGTTCCACAAAATTAATGTGAATCACTTGTATTGTTAGTGAGGCTCAAAAAATGTACTTTCAACTTGGTTTGTTTGTTTGTTTCTTCATACATGAAGCTTCAATTTTTTTATGCTTATGAGCTTTAGAAAGAAATGTCTGAAGCAAAGTTGAGAGATGTATGAAATTTTCATTATATTTTTAAATAAATACTTTTATTGAGAGAAGGAACACACTCGTCCTTCTTTCCTTGTCTGTCTCTGTCTTAGTTGTGTCAGATCTTATAGCAGAAATGATAGCTTGGTTTACAAAAGAGCAAATGATCTTGGGATGCTTATTTGATATAATTTTTACAAAGAATATAATCCTGAACTTTTGAGTTAGATGAACTGGCATTATTCTTCCTTCCCTGTGTAGCCTTGAATAATTTATTTGACCCCATTTAACATCAGTTTTCCTATCTGGGAAATGAAAATGACAAAAGTGCCTACCTCTTAGGGATATTGATGGAATTAAATAAGGAAATTAAACATACAACATTTTGTAACAACCAGACATAGAATCATTGTGTAGAAGTTCTATATAATATTTTTAGAGCTATTGTTATCATATATTTCCAAAACACTATTGTTTGAGATTATGAATAGCAATATATTAAAACACTTTTCATTTGTAAGTATAAGCTACAGTCAAGTTACTTAGCCTTTCTTATACCCCATATATATCATTGATGAGATTTCTTAGACACACAGTGGATTGCAGCATCTGCATACTTCCAAAACTATTTCTAGATCATCTTTTGCTATACAAATGATAACATTTTATGGAAGAAGTCTTTTACCATTCTGAATCTGCAGTCTAAAGTCTGGATTAGCAAAGGTCTTTGCATTCCAAGGCCCTGATTCTTCTCTTTAATTATCATGTAACTACACTCTCCAGTTCACTTCTCACAATAAAAACTGACATAAATACCTATATTAAGCCCAAACAATAACTCATCACACTATATAGTCTATCATGCACAGATCATGACATAGCAACTTTAATGATTTTCAAATATAAATAGTTTATCCCTAGAGAGATGGCTCAAAGGTTAAGAGAGCATACTCTTCTCTCAGGTGACCTAAGTTTGGTTCCCAGCACCCATTTTGAGAGGCTCACAACCACATGTAACTCAAGCTCCAGAGAACCTGACACCTCTGACCTTTAAAAGTTCTCCTAGTCATATCAACATGCACGTGCACACACAGATAGACATACACATACACATAAGTAAAAATAAAATAAATCTTTCAAAACGTATTATACAGCTCTGTGAAAAGGTGGTCCATAACATAAACTAAATCATCTTTTATGTTTCAGAGTTAGAATTTAGACAGGTAAATTAATTTCAAAAGATACAATGTAAGGCTCAACATCAGTTTACTATAGAAATTAGCCAAGTTATGGAATCAATTTATTTGCCCATCAGCAGATGAATGTATTAAAATATGTAGTATATATGAACAGTGATGCTTTACTCAGACATAAAGAAGAGTGAAATCATGTCATTTACAGGAAGCAGATAGTTCATTGTGTTACTGAAATAAGTCATCCCCAAAGACAAATTTTATGTATTTTCTTTCAAGTGTGGAATCTAGGTGAGGGATGTTAAAGACATAAAATTAAAATAAGAATGTGGAAAGAGAAAGGAAAAAGAAGGAAGTGGAAGGGAGTAAGAGAGTACTAAAGAGTGTGAATTTGATCAAAGTATAATAAATGTCTGTATAGAAATATTGTAATAAAATATCTTTCTCTGTACTGATAACATATGCAAATAAACAGAAGTGAACAAATGAGGACTCCATAGAATTGTGACACATTTTCACTTTTAATGATTTGTTACTTAATATTAATAAAACTTATTTGTATAAGAAAACAGCTGCATATTCTTTATTATGCAGATTTGCCATTGAAAAGCATGAATTCAAAGCACTTCCTTTCAGGAGATTCAAGATGGCTAAATGGCAACACCAAGCACTCATTTTGTTACCTTCTTCAAGAAAGAAACTAACACAGCAGCTATATGCCTGTGTTTTGGTGAGTGGTGTGGGAGAATGCTGGAAGCCAGAACAGCAAAAAACTGAAAGATAGTATGATTCAAAAACCTGGGAAAACAGCATAGCAAAAGAAACAAAATATTTGGGTATCTTCTACCCATGGCCGGACAGCTGAAAGGCCAAAGATGAGTCTCCTGAAACTCCCCTAGTGTGTGCTCACAGCTGAGCTACTGGACAGTAATCCTTACAAGATTATAGCTTACCTGCTAGAGGAACCTGAAATTGTCCATGTAGTCTTGCTTTGGAGAAGGATTTTGCAGGGAAAGCATAGATTACCCTCAGAAGCCAAGAACTATCTGGAGTAATAAGATAGTTTCTGACCTGTCTACCCAGGGAGCCAGAAACACTTTCATAATATTTTCTCTTAGGCTCCATAGACATTCACTTCCCTGGTCTGTTGGGTGGCTATATTCTGAACCCAATTTGGCTCAGCAGAGTGACTGTAACTTAACCTGAACTTCAGAATGAGTGTTTTGATACAGTGGAGAATAAATAGCATAATACCAGAAAGCCAGGTCAGGTTTCTTGTCATGTGTCCAAAGACATGGCCAGTGCCAGTGTCACCAGCACACACTTCCTGCCACCTATCTTAGCTGTGCAGCGCTTAGAGACACATTAAGAAAGATAAAGGATATAGTAGACAGAAACTGGAAACAAGCCAGATGTCCCCCAACTGTAGCTGTAGATCGTTCCCTGTCTCTAGATATACACAATCAAAGTGGGACCCAAGGAGAAATCTACTCAGCCCAAGCTATATTTGGCACTGTCATCAGATACATAGAAGATAATACCATGGTTTTCTCATGTGCCCCTTCTATGTGATGCCCTGTGGAACACCACCCCTGCACCTCTTTCCCCATCTCTGTTTGGTCTGACTACAAGTTATAGTTAGTACTGCAATCCCTGTTGACACCTCTAGAACATCTGGACCTGCCCTACTCACTCTTTGAAGGACAAGTGTTTCAGTACACTCACTATTATGCGGCCATCAGTGCCAAAGGCCTTTACTAAGTGGCAGAGCTAATATTAACAGTGCCTGAGCAGCCTGACGGGGCATCATTCTGACTGTAGGAGAAGTCACAAAATGAGCTCCTCAGACCTATTGCTATGTGCATCATATCTGCCTGAGTATCTGGAATATCTACAATGTTGCCTGAGTTGTAGCAACAGTATGTCTCTCCAATTATACCTCCTTACACATTGTGCCCAATTAATTATCATGGGAAAAAAGCTGTAATAAGGATACATTATGGTAGTCTTATTTGGTATTGTTTAACAAACCAACATCTTCAAGAGAACGTTGTTTATTAAGGAAGTCACATAATAAAAGTGATATCTGATCCACTGGATGTACAAATAATATCACAGAATCAAAAAATATGAAAAATAACAGTGATACAACACCTCTGTAATTCACCACTCTACAGCAACTGATTCCTAAGAAAAGAAAATGGATGAAATGCCTGATAAGAGTTTGAAACAATTAGTACGAGAAACTTCAATGAAGTACAAGAGAAAACAAATAAATGATTGAATAAAATTAAGATATGTGAGAAAACCATCAATGAAATAGAGATGTTTAAAAAAAACCAAATGGAAATTTTGTAAACAAAAAGCTGAATTGTCAACCAAGAATATAGCTGAAAGTGTCAACAGTAGACTATATGAAACCAAAGAGAATATCTGAACTTGAGGACACGTCTTTGGAAATATTCCAGTCAATAGAGAAAGAGAAAGAGGGTGGAGGAAGGCAAGAAGAAAAGAGGGCAAAGATAAGAAGAGAATGAGAGAGAAGAAGTAAAATGCAGAGAATATTCAAGACATACAGGACTTCAGTAATCAAACACATATGTTCATTTTTCAATAGCCAAAGATGAGAAGAATAAAGTCATAGGTATAGAAAACTTATTTAATGAAATAGAATCAGAAGCACAGTAAACAATCAGGCCAAAGTGCTGAACATGAGCAGAATTAAAGGAAAATGAATATTCCGAACAACCAAAAAAATCACCAAAGTGACAGGAATAATTCTTTAACCTTCAACAATAACCTTGGATGTAAACAGACTACGTTCCTTAATTAAAAGATGGGGACTGGAGAGATGGTTCATCAGGTAAATGCACTTGCTATCAAGTTACATAATCCTTGTTCGATTTCCAGAAAAAAGGAGAGAAATGACTTCTGCAATTTGTTCTCTGACCTCCGTGAATATGTCAGGATATAAAAGGACTTAAGCATACAAGCAGATAAATGATTAGAGACAGACAGACAGACAGACAGATAGATAGATAATAGATAAATGATAGATAGATAAATAAATAGATAGATGATAGATATAGATGATAGATGGATAAATGGGTAGATGTATGAAAAAACAGATAGCTAGATAGCTAGCTAGAAAGAGATGGATGGATAGATAGTAGATAGATACATAGATAGATAAAGAGACAGATAAGATTTTTAAAAGATACAGAGTGGTTGGATGTATTAAACAGAAAAAAATAAGATTCAATATTATATGGCTTATAAAAATAAATCTTATTTTATTGCAAAAGGCATTCACAGGGAGAGTCAGAAGATAGATGGAAACAAAGCCCAAGTAAAGGATGGCTAAGGTGAACAGTTGTATCTATACTTTTGACCCATGTTATAGGTTTTAAGACAAAAATTGAAGTGAATAAGATCATGAAAAATGTTGAAGCAATGGGTTCATAACAACTGTACAGCTCTGTGCACCTACCATCAGAGCATTGGCTTTTATAGGACAAAACTCTAAGATCTAATGGCTTATCCAGCCTTTCTGACATTGTGGCATGATGTTGTCATCTATAAAGTTCATGCTTAAGAAATGTGTAATCAAGTTGCAAATAAAATCACATAATGTTTTAAGAAAGTTCACAGTTTGATATTGGGGCCATATTTCCAGATCCCTTGGAATGCATGTGATCCATGGTCTATAGCTTGGACACATGTGAAAGGGGATAGATAGTCTCCAACACTATTATAGAAAGAAACTTAAACACTTTGCCAAAAAAAAAAAAAAAGCATTTCCACGGAAGCATCGGAGTTAAATTACATGGCCTTCGCAGACATTAGCAGATCATTCCACACAAGCGCTACATGACACACTTTCTGTTCACCAATGTGGTAACTTTCTTGAGAAAAAAATATATATTAGACCACAAAATCAGTCCCAAGAAAATTTCATAAATGAAATCATAAACCGTCTTTTCTGGTCACTTTGGCATAAGAAGACCATCAGATATTTTGTAGATTATATAAACACATGCAAACTGAAAGGTACACGTTTAAAATAACAGTGTATCAATGAAGGAGTCAGAAGGGAATTTGTGGGAGGACATACATGTACCTGTGAATGTGTGTGTACGGGTGTGCTCACACATACAGGTACCTCTTGAAGACAGATGTCAACATTGAAATGTCTTGTTCAATCTCTTCTTCATGGTAGAAATGAGAAAAATACACACATACACATATTAAGACACACATCATACACACATGCACACACACACACACACACATACACACACTTACTATTTTGAGATAGACTATCTCGTTGAGATAGAGCCTGTCTTTTGAATCAGACAGGATGCTCAGTGAACTCCTGGAATCCACTTGTCTCTGACCCCACCTCTACCCAGTACTAGCATTAAGGATGCATGCTGCCATACCTGGCTTTTACATGGATTCAGGAGGAAGACCCCAAAAGGACACTTTGAAATAAATAAAAAGGACATCACACCATATGAAAACATCACTACAACAAAACACAGAAGATAAACAATCTGAAAGAAAGATTTTCCTTGACTCACAGTTCTAGGGCTTTCAGTCTATGGCTCTTTGGCCTTGTTTCTTCTGGCCTGTATCAGGGCAGAACACTGTGGCTAGGAACTTCACTTTATGGAGGATAGGAAGGAGAGAGGAGGACATGGAAAGAGGAAGGGAGGGAGGGAATGAAAAGAAGGAAAGAAGAGAGAGAGGGAGAGAGGGAGAGAGAGAGAGGGAGAGAGGAAAGAATAGAGAGAAGAAGAGACCTCACCATTTCAGAGAGGTACTTCTTGCCTTGAAACATACATTTGCACACAGCAGATTCCAGATAAGGTATTGTCAACTGAGTTCTTAGCATATGGAACTTATTCATAAGTCTAGACTTTAAAGTAAATTATTGATTTGCAAATTGGCTTCCCCTTACCATCAAAGTTGATCTGCTTTTGTTTCTATAAAGACATTATATTCAAACAAAAGCTTTGTCCTTTGAACTTTTCATTGTACCTATTCTCCCAATTAGGCACACTTTCTGGGCATTATGTCTACTAAGACAGGAATACATGTTCTGGTCTCTGCCAGCTGTCTTCTTGACTGATATTAGGCTTGTTTTGGATCCACATAGTCCTGTTAGTTTCTTGTCTTTCTAGAGGTTGAATTCAAGGCTGAAAGGACTCTTCTGTCTGCTTTTAAACGTCTTATGAGTTGATTATTCTGGACATAACCAAACTGGCTTATGGAAACAGTCATATGCTGATTGAACTATTCATATACACAGCTATTTTATTTGGTTTATCATAAATGAAGATGAGGTTGATTTGCAGGTAAGATATAACCAACTTCATTCTGCCTAGATCTTGACTCCAATATTCTTTGTGCTGCAAAATGGAAGAGGCAGTATATTAATTTTCTGGACAAAGACAGATATAAATTTCTTAAATGGAAATACACTTATATTTTATAGGAGAAAAAAAAGTTCCCAGAATCTGCTTAAGAATTATTTGAAATGGTTTTCAAAAAAAAGTGTGTGTGTGTGTGGGGGGGGGGGGGGTGGTCATGTATAAACTAACTCAGGCTGGCAGTGGCCTTTGACAGTATAAGTCCGAAATCCTCTGCACAGAACATAATCCCAGCCACATAGTCTGTGTGAAGGGGCCTGATGACAGTGTTTGCCTGCACAAAAAGCAGCCCTATGATTCCCATCTGGCTATCCAGTGAGACAGCAGCTTCATCCTCTCTCATTTATCCTGAAAGTTCCATCATTACCAGTCCACCAAAGGAATAGATCTGAGTCCTCAACTGCCTTGCCTATTTACAACACCATAGTGTTTCCTTGGGACTGGTAATGGACAAAAAACAGTAGTATAATTTAGTTTGTCTGGAAAGAAACTGTTTCTAAGGAGAAATAAAATCCATTTCAGATTAATTATAATAACGATGATGATAATAATAAATAGCTTGCATTATATTTCACACTTAATTTTAAGCTCCTTGTTTTAAACATGTAAGAGTAAGAATCCTATAGAAATATTATTGGGGTGGGGGCTTACGAGAGGGAGGGAGGAGGTGGGGAGAGACTTTGAGACTTTTCTACTTAGTCTCCTTTTCCATACACCTTCCAAACATGACGTGGTAGCTGCCTCTTGCCAATATTATTCCTACTTAATCATTTTTATGAGAATTAAGTTGCCAGACTTTTCATCTAACATGCCCTAAATATTGGAAAAATACAGACTTTGTGGTCACATTTAATTTAGTGTTCAAGAAAAGATTATATAAAGACTATCTGCATCCATACATTCAAAGCAAATGGAAGAAGTGGGGGTGTTTTCCTGGTAGTCTACAGTGCCATCAAATTTAACCTTGGGATGTCTGGAATGCAATGTCTTTTGATGGGAAAGAGTTGAGAAATTCAATAAAAATCCAAACAAAAATATACGTTTTAGTCCTTTCCTAAACAAATTATTGCAAAAGAAAACCAAATACATAAGAACTTGAGTTACCAAAGAGCTAAACATTTATGTATTAATTGTGTTTAAAGTCTATGGTACATAAAATATTTTGATAGCAGGATCACTCTTCACTGTGTTATTTAAGGTAACCATACAGTTTAACTGCAGTGAAAAGACCTCTTTTGCTATGTAGTGTTTTCCTAACTAGCTGCCTTTTAGATGTAGAAAATAGGATTTCATCTCTGTAACACTGAGAGCCTAACAACCCTCACAACAGTCACAGACATATATATGATTTTTTTAACTCCTTGTCATCCTGGATAGATTTCCTGAGAGACACTAATAAAGAGTACAGAGGGGTTACTCCAACAAAAGACCGTCAATATGCTTTTTGATAGGTGGATTAGACTTTGTGCCCTCATTTACAAAGAACCAGAGACCTGTGAGCTTAGAGGTACAAGAACTATTTTTCTTAAATGGCTAAAACCCAAAATGCCCAAACTGCAGCCCAAGGTTATGAAAAATGGAAAATACACCATAGACATTTCCATTGCCTTTATGCTTTTAATTATGTCTTAATCTCTTATTGGGTTCTTGTTTTGTTTTCCTTTTGCAGTTGCTTATGTTTCCTGCTCTTTGCCATGTTCTTTGAGACTGCCACTGGCACTTCCATAAAATATCCTAATGGCCCCCTGCAGAGCAACAGTACAGAGAGGTCTGCTAATGTTTCCATTATGACCCTGGCTTCCCAGATCCTTAGATCACAGTGGTCTAAATTTGCATTAGACCATAGAGTACATGTCACAGGGTCTTGGGAGTAATATTTTTGATGCATTTGAAAAAGTACATAGCTTAATTTACTTCTCAGTTGTATTGCCAAAAGCACTGAATCTAGTTACAGTAGCATTTGCTGGAGTGTTAGCTGGGTAACTTCCATAAAAGTTAATTAAAATTACCTGAATGAAGCCTCAAGTGAAGCTTTGAGAATACAGACTAACCTTGTAATTGCCTTGTTCTCCTTTCACCAGCTTCTCTTTTCTTTTTTTTAAAATACTTTATTTTTTTTTCTTCAAGTTACATCTCAGTCACAAACCCCTCCCTATTCCCCCTTCCTATCCCACCCTTCCACCCTCTTCCCCCCTGAAGTTTCCCCTTTCAGTCCAACAGATGGTTCCTTCTCTTATAACAGTAAATACTATACAAAACAACAGATATAAATATGCCACATTTATGAGAGTTAAATGGCCCAGTATAACTTCCCAATGTCCAGTTTATACATATTTGGCCCCTGACTTTAACATTCTACTATCTAACCATCTCCATGAGTTTAAAGGTCTATATCTGACTCAACATTCATACTAACTTGCAACACACTTTTAAGAGTATCTTCTTAGATCTATAACACCCTCTTGATTCCTAAATAACTCAAACAACTCAAAATTTAACTATGAGACTCTAGCTGTCTATTCTTCAACCACCTCAGAGACCTGAGAGGGATAAATATATTTGCTTATATAGGAAGTGCAGGGCCTGCAGCTTCCAAAACTAAGAAAGGACATACCAATGACTGCCTGGACAGTTCCCATTTTCTCTCCATACATTCCTGCATCAATCTTCAGCCTTTGGGTCCTGTTTCTCTGACAGACATTTGTTGTAGAGCAGGGATTATGAAGGACTTACCTACCCTGTCTTGGCAGAGTTAGGCTGTCAACTTCCCTGCTACCAAGTTTTGTCCTTTTTGGACAGCAGTCTGTCTGCAGTTGGTGCAAGGGGTTTTTTCATGCCAAGAGGAAGGCTTGCCACTAATTCAACCATCTTACAGTGGAGGTTCTTCGATGCTTATCTTCTACTTGGAGTAGAATAGGGGGTGCTGTCAGGCGCTGATATGTCTTGATATCAAAAAAAAATCTTGATTTAAGATACACATCTTTGATCCCTTCAGATGGGAAACACAGGTCCCTGATCCCAATAATTAGAGTTCAGAGACACACACATGGGATTTGGAGGGACCTAGGTTTGGAGGCTACTTACAAAAGGCCTTCTCGATGCAGGCAGATTGTCCTTTGGGATCTCAAAATATATACACTAGAGCTGATTTAGCTCCAAGGTGACAGAATGATTTCTTCTTTAACCCGGATTGAAAGATAATGCTTTGTATGTTGTCAGAAGGCCAAATTTGCTTCAGGAGAAGTACTACCTATCCTCCCCCCACCCCACCCCCCAAAAAAAGAGGGCAATTGTCCTAGGGTTGGGATTGGGGCAGGGCTCTGTTCTTATCGTTCCAGGAGAATCAAAGCGTCCATTAGGGGAGCCCGGGGATGGCTGGACAGCGGAAACCTCAGCAGAGAGCAGAATCAGGCACCAAGGAGGACGAGTGACCCAGTTGATTCTGCCTGGCAGACTTCCTCAATAGCTGTCTCCATCGGGGGCCTGCAACCACCACAGCAATCCAGTGTCACTGGGACCATTCAGCTCTACACAATGCCCCGGCAGGAACCTCAGTGAAGCCTGCAAGATCAGCTTCTGCCTACAAACCCCTTAGGTCATCTAAACAGCTGAGAACAGAAGGACTGAACATAAAAGGAGTGTACTAACATTTTTAACCATTTTTTCCATTTGGGTTCGGGCTCCAAACAGGTCTGCTACGACCCAAATCAGCAGGAAGTCACTTTAAGAGAGCGGCGTCCCATGCCCAGAGGGTGGGGAAGGTGTTTCGCCGCCCTTCTTTTTGGTTATTTGAAGGATAACTGAAAACTCTGATATTTAGGGGAAGAGACTACAAGCTGATAAATGGTCCTGTCTTAATGGGTTTTGGAGGTTAGCCCCAGGGACTTCCTACTTTTCCTTTTCTGTATCCTTCTTCCTCTCCTATGTAGGAGTGCATGGGCTTGAGAAAAATGAGATATAGACATAGCACAGGAAGGTCCAAGAAGAAGGGACAGATTATTGAATATGCCCTTATACCTTTGTATATTGATACAAAATTAGTAGCTTATTTGGCTAAAGTGGTATTGACCATTGTTTATTGTGCAAAAATAAGATTGTACTGGATTACATCGGTATTGATCTTTGTATATTGATACAAAATTAAGATTATAGTTGGCCACAATGGTATTGACCCTTGCATATGGAGGTAATATTAAGATTGTATTGGGCTACATAGGCATTGATCTTTGTATATTGATATATAATTAAGAGTATATTTAACCACAATTGAATAGATCTTTGTATATTGATACAAATTTAAAGGTAACGCTTCCTAATGGTATCATACCTAGAGATACTTAAAAATAAACTGTGAAGCTCTGACCTCTTAATACCAACCATCTAAAACGGTCTAGGATAGTTAAGTAAAACAAACTCCTAGTCATGTAAACATGTCACTTTGTTAGCTACTATGACAGTCTATCACAGATATTCTCTAAACTACCCAGTAATCAAGTTGCTAAGAGACAAGCAACATTTGCTTATCTAAATACAAGAGATGGATAGGGCATCTTCAAAAACCCCAAGAGATCTGCAGAATATGGCATTCAGCTTCTCTTTTCTTAAACAACATAGCTATGGCTGATAAGCTAGAATGTCACCTTACACATGAAGGCAGAATGACACAGTAATTGAAATCCAACTGGACTTTGTTTTAATAAAATACTCCAATAGAATCACAAGACAAACCAATCGTTTTGATATGTCAGGGTGATCCAGGATAAGCCTAAGAGGAAGATGTAAATGTCCGTGGCAGGGAGACCTTGGGAGTAGATACTGTCACAGCATGGCGGGGTGATGGTGGAAGTTCACATTTGGCTTGGAATCAATGACAATTACACACTACTTTGAAAACTATGTGCAGTCCGTTTCTGCCATGAATTAGACAACTATTTCAAAAGTTTCATTGAAGCCTGATTTAAAGGCACAAGAAGAGCATAAAGAAATTTTGGAAACAAGATTCAGTATTAGCCCCAGTCTCATGAACACCCCCCTCCCCCCAAAAAATCTCATTTTCAAGAAAAGAAAAGGGGTTCTTGGCTGGTAGTGTGAGTGTTGTACACAGAACTGGATTTGAATCTTTTCTTGCTATGTACTAGGTGAAAACTTGGGTTAGTTTTCTCAATTTCTTGGAGCTTCACTGATAAACCTTCAAATAATGAAGTTCAATGACACTCTTACAGACCTCATATACAGGAAAAGTAAAGTTTATGCATCCACTATATCCAAAGAACTTACAATAGGTTTCTCCTACTTAGTTTCTTCAATTATGAGGGCTTATGTAATTTCTCAAGTGGTTAAATTGTTAAGAAAGATTTAAAATATGAATGTTCTGTGAAGTATATGTGGCTCATAAGTAAAGCCCTTCTTCAGGCTTAGGTTTAAGAACCACAAAAAGGGAAAATTAATTAATTTTAAATTAAGAACTGTGTTCTACCTCTTGCTCTAACATTGTCAACATTTAATATTTTTATTGCTTACAGCTAAAGATAAGTCATCAAATACTCATGTAAGTTTGCTTTATTTTATCTATTTTCTAATTAAACTAGAAAGTGTTATAAATGAAAAATGGTGATCTAAGACCAGGTACTATATTACAAACAGAAGAATGGTTATCTCAAGGAAAGGGATTCCTTCTCTGTAAAACAATTTAAGAAAACATAAGGAAAGAAAGGAAAATTAGTACTATATTACTAAACCATGGGACAAAGCATGTAGAATCTACTTAAATTTATACAGAAAACAGAATGTACAGTGTGAAATGTTGAGTTGGAAGATACAGATAACATGAATGGGTGACCTTCTCTTCCCATTTTGTCAACCTATATACAACATACAAATCAGCAGAGGACATCCTAATTTGCATTACCAACTTAAAACATCTTCTTAGACCTAGAAAATCCTTTTAATTCCTAAACAACTTAAGACTTAACTGTGAGACTATAACTATGTAGTCTTCAACCGCATCAGAGACCTGAGAAGGGTAAATATATCTGAATAAACAGGAAGTACAGAGCAAGCAGCTTCCAAAATTAAGAAATGATAGACAACTGGGTGCCTGGACAGTCCCAAATTTTCCTCTATAATATTGGAGCATCTATCTTCAGCCTTTTGGCCTAGTATCTCTGACAGACATTAATTATAAAGCAGGAATTGTGAAGCCCATCCTGTCTTGCCAGAGCTAGGCTGTCGACTTGCCTGCTTCTACATTTTACCCTTTTCAGACAGCATTCGGTCTACAGTTGAAGCAAGGGATTTTTCTTGCCCTGTGGCTAGATTGCCACTAATGCAGCTATCTCCAAATGGAGATTCTTTGATGCTCATCTTCTACTTGGAGTAGAATAGGTGGTGCTGTCAGGAGCTGACATGTCTCAATATTAAAAAATCTTAAGAAAACATCTTTAAATGCCATATTCTACACATCTCTTGAGGTTTTTGAAAACCATCTATCTATATCTGTATATTTGAAAAGCAAATATTGCTTGTCTCTTAGCAACTTGATTTCTGATTAACTTAGAAAACATCGTGATCCACTAAACTAGTACCTAACAAAAGGACAAGTTTGAATGACTATTGGTTTACATTTCTTAATTGTCCTAAACAGTTTGTGATAGTTGCTATAAAAAAACATAGAACTTCACATTGCATTTTTAAAAATCACATAGGCACAATACCTTAAAAAGAGTTAACCTTAATTTTGCATCAATATACAAAAATCTATACCAATGTAGCCAAATAGAACCTTAATTTTGTATCAATATACCAAGATATAAGGGTAGACTCAATAATCTACCCCCCCTTTTCTTTATCATTGCTATATCATATCTACTTCCCCTTTTTAACTTTTCAAGTCTTTTCCTCCTACATTGGAGAGAAAGAAGGACAGAGAAAAGAAAAAGAGAAATCCCTGGGCCTAAAGTCCTAAACCTTGTTTAATAAGACCATTTAGCAACTTGTAATCAATCTCCCTAAATAATAACAAACATCTATAATCTATCAAATAACAAAAATAAATAAATCACCCACTCCTTCTGTGAATGGGCCATTGGTCTCTTAAAATTGCTTCCTTCTCATGTGGGACATAGGAAACTTGTTTGGGGGCCCAAACAAGAATGGAAACATGGTTAAGCAAGTTAATAGTAACATTTTTTTTGTCTAGTCTTTTTGTGCTCAGCTATTTAAATGTCCTGAGAAGTTTGTAGTTAGAAGCTGAACTTTGAGTGGGAAAGTTCAGGGGTTTAATGAAGTTTTGTCTGGAATAGTCTTTGAGGCTGGATCATCTGAGCTGGCCATTTTGAAGTTGTTCTGGACATAGATTTTTGAGGAAACAACTATTGAGGCAGTCTGTGAGGCTGGATCATCTGGGCTGCTTGTCTTGTCTTCTTTGGGTCTGGAGCGATCCAAGATGGCAACATCAGTAGGGCATGGTATCTGAGTAGTGGGTGAATGAGATTGGGTGATGATAATTTTTAATCATCAACTTGACACCACCTAGAATTACCTGGGAAGAGTCTCAACAAAAGATTGCCAATCTTGGACTGGTCTGTGGGCATGTCTGTGTAGGGCAGTCTTAAATTGATATGGGCAGACTTGGTGTTCTATGAGTGGTACCTCTCCCCAAGCAAGGTTCCTGAAGTGTTTGAGAGTGGGGAAATTAAACTGAGCACAAGCAAGCAAGCATGCATTCACTCCCTTTCTGCTTTTTCTGCCAATGTATTGTGACCAGCTGTCTCAAGCTGTTGACACTGTGACTTCCCTGCTATGATGGACTATAAGACCCAAATAATTGATTTCATCTTAAGCAGTAAAACCATTCTGAGGTGTCTAAGTACTCAGCCTCAGATTACTACAGAGCCACAAAGTCACAAAATGGAGATGTAGAACAACAGAATATCACAGAAAGAGCAAAAATGAACCTACATAGTTAATTACTGCTTAATTCTCGACAAAGTTATCAAAAATGAGAAAAGGGCCTATGTGAAATGAAGAAGAACTCTTAAAATATGAGAGAGAAAAAGAGAGATAGTAACGGAACACCTGCGACGTGAGGACAGAAGTAGGAGCTATTGGAATGGAAGAAGGGGACTAGAAAGAGCAGGCCAAGGAGATGGAAGTATGAGTGGGAGATGAATAAGAACAAACTATGGAGGTCAGAGAGATGCCTAAGCTAGCCATATAACTCAAGCTTAATTCCTAGAATACTTTAAAAGCAAAAGTGGTGGCTTACATTTTTATTCCTGGTACTCCTATAAGGAGACTTCCTGGTAGAACAATTGTATGCCAGAATTATAAGTCTAAAAAAAAACTTTTCTCTTCTAGGTTTTTGTTTGTTTGTTTTTATCATGATATTTTATCAGAGTAACAGAAAAGAGACTAGAACACAAACCGTATTCAAAAGTACATTAAGATCACAACTGAGTTAGCTTTATTCTAAGTGCTGACAAAAATGCCTAGAATTATAAGACAAAATAAATAAAGTCTTTCTCCTCTAAGCTTTTTTATTGTTGTTGTTGTTTTTGTTTCGTTTTATGTTTTGGTCATGGTATTTTATCAGAGTAACAGAAATGAGACTAGAAAACAAACCATACTCAAAAATGCATTAAGATCACAACCGAGTTAGCTTTATTCTAGGAATGTAAGCACTGACAGAATTGCCTAGAAGCTGGAGTACTCACAGAAACAGAGAGACTATGTATGCCTTATGAAGAGGGAAGGCAAGAACCAATTCCCAAAGACTGCTGGCTGACCTCCAGACAAGTACACTTGTATATACATGCTCAGACATGCCCAAGCACACGCACACACACACACGCACGCACGCACGCACGCACGCACGCATGCACGCACACGCGCCATGGCAGGGCAGAGACTGCTATGTGATAATATTATAATGAAACATTGTTTATCAGGCTAACTTTGATGATGAATAGAAAAATCAATTTCCAGTTAAGATTTCTTGCTTAATCTGAAAGCCTGGCTTTATACTGCTATGAAGCACTTTTGTACTGTCTTGTTTTGGCTGCGTGTTCTGAATTTTGTTCCTCTTTCACCTCAATGCACCAGACCATGTGCTCTTTGGACATAGACTATGTGGCTTCTTAATCTTAATTAACATGTCCTGTCCTTACAATATCCCTAACTTTAAATGTTGTTCAATAAATTCTCATTAAAGCAAAAGGGAGCCCAACATACATTGATGATGACATCTAAGCCCTTTCCTGAATCACAGGAAATCTGATTATGTATAAAATGGATATTATTATTACTATACACTACACTGAAATGTAATATAGTCCTTGATCATTACATTTTGGGACAAACAATTTGTTTTTCTGGTGTATTTTCTGACCAGTGTATTTTACATCAGTGAGAATCTTTTTCCTTCTCAAGAATACAGCTACTGGATCCAACTGTATGATTTCACTCTTGATGCTTGCCACTGATTTTTTTTTAAGAGACACACATTTCTACTAAATTACACTAAGTATAATATCTGTAGTAATTTTTCCATTTAAACAACTGCAACTTTAAGAAATTATTTCTCCTTGCCCCTTTTACTGACAGGAAACCTTGAATTCAAAACCTGAAGTTCACTCTTAGTTGTCTGAAAATGTCATGGAGTACAGGGACAGCCAAGTTGGAAGGTCACCAAGAGATGCTAATGTATGATTTGTCTAGCTTCCTGAGTCTTATACAATATTTTTATAACATTGCATATATTTGATAATAGGTGATATATAGAAATTTACTCTTCAAATGACTAAATATTAGTCTTATTTATCTATATGTGGGAGTAATTACCATCTATGATATATATATATATATACATACACACACACTATATATTTTTCACTACATTTTGCTTTGGATTTATATTTTATTTTGGATTATATATCACTACTTTGGATTTAAGAAAATAATATATTCAATTATGACTTAGCTCTGTATACATCACAGTTATACATAATATGTTTACCACTATACTTTATTTACACAGTTTATTATTTAAATTTGTGCTGGCAATAAATGCATACATAGCTATTCTCATACAGTGTTTCAAACAATGCTTTGGATATGCACATTCAGCAATAATCTTTGAATCTGCTAAATGCACTTCATATAGAAATTATGCCGAAGTGCTATCATGGTGCAACTGCAGAGCCAAAGCTAAACAGAATTCAGAATTACAGAAGGCTGAGCACGAGCTCCGTAGCAAGCCTGCCTGTGGTTCCTGTGATGTATGAATGGACTGTACTAGGGTTGAAGGCTAGGACATGCTGTCAGGGGAACCACAGTAACTCAAGTTTATACTGTGTCCCTCGCTGGCATTCAGGTGAAAGGTGTTGGTGTGATTCACTGAGTAATCATTTTGTTGTTGAAGAATATCTTAGCCCTGATCGTCATGTTGTATTTTGTCACCTGGAGAATATCTTATAAATGGTCATGTATTTAAAGCACCAAACGCTGAGTTGTAAGGTGTTTGCTCTTGTACTGTCTAACAGCCCCTAGGGTTGGAGATAGTCATATACATAATTTATCCACTTTGTGTCTCCAGACGCCCAACCAGTATTTGGCTCATCATACATATCAGTAATCATTTGTGAGGTTAACTCAAAGTAGGAAACAAGTCTATCTTAATTATTTTCATAACTTCAAGTTAGCTCTCCATTTTCCCAAAGGGGAAAAGTTATAAATAAAACAAGAGATTAAATTTTGATTTGGATTTCTGTATGGAGCACGAAGGGGTGCCCTATTTTCTCTTGATATGATGGAAGAATTCATCAGCAGCTAGTAATGTCTACTATTTAATATTCTTTCCTATTATCCTTGCTCAAGAAGGAGGAGGAGCACAAGGAGAAGGAGAGAAATAAGAAGAAGAAAAGAAAAAGAAAAAAAGGAGGAGGAAAAGCAGGAGGAGAAAGGTGGCTAAGTCAAATTCTAAGCATCCAGAGTGTATATAAACCCAGCCTGAGTCCCTCCCAGTGATCATGGATCAGCATAACCAGGGGCTGCTAATCTTCTGACTGTTGTGAGAACACTTGATACCTAGAATTTGTTATTCTGTCACTCAACTACTATCTTCTATGTGTTTCCTACTTTTTATTAGTAAAGATGCCCATAAAACCAGAAAAACAACGGGCAAAGGGGCAACAGGAACAGAATGTGTGTGGACTGTTTTATGAAGTTTTCTCCAGCCCCTCCTTTTTTTTTAATTGTTTCAATCTAACATGTCCCCTATAATATATTTCAGTCTGTAACATATTCTAATACTGGTCACCAGAGCTGATGAAATGGAATAAAAGGTAATAGCACTCAACATTATGAAATTATTCTGTGTGAAGAAGTCAGGAGAAAAAAAATGAGTGGCTGAGAAACTACAATATAAGAATTTTATAGCAGATTCAGAAATGCACAGGCTCCTAATATAATTTCCATATACTGAATACCCATTTGGTAGCAGTGTGTGTGTGTGTGTGTGTGTGTGTGTGTGTGTGTGTGTGTGTGTGTG